>JABXNX010000026.1:191560-216497 GCA_014843695.1 Archivesica marissinica | reverse complement strand
ACTCTACTATCAGCACCAGTAACTCTACTATCAGCACCAGTAACTCTACTATCAGCACCAGTAACTCTACTATCAGCTCCAGTAACTCTACTATCAGCACCAGTAACTCTACTATCAGCACCAGTAACTCTACTATCAGCTCCAGTAACTCTACTATCAGCACCAGTAACTCTACTATCAGCACCAGTAACTCTACTATCAGCACCAGTAACTCTACTATCAGCACCAGTAACTCTACTATCAGCACCAGTAACTCTACTATCAGCTCCAGTAACTCTACTATCAGCACCAGTAACTCTACTATCAGCACCAGTAACTCTACTATCAGCACCAGTAACTCTACTATCAGCTCCAGTAACTCTACTATCAGCACCAGTAACTCTACTATCAGCACCAGTAACTCTACTATCAGCACCAGTAACTCTACTATCAGCTCCAGTAACTCTACTATCAGCACCAGTAACTCTACTATCAGCACCAGTAACTCTACTATCAGCACCAGTAACTCTACTATCAGCACCAGTAACTCTACTATCAGCACCAGTAACTCTACTATCAGCTCCAGTAACTCTACTATCAGCACCAGTAACTCTACTATCAGCACCAGTAACTCTACTATCAGCACCAGTAACTCTACTATCAGCACCAGTAACTCTACTATCAGCACCAGTAACTCTACTATCAGCACCAGTAACTCTACTATCAGCACCAGTAACTCTACTATCAGCTCCAGTAACTCTACTATCAGCACCAGTAACTCTACTATCAGCTCCAGTAACTCTACTATCAGCTCCAGTAACTCTACTATCAGCAACAGTAACTCTACTATCAGCTCCAGTAACTCTACTATCAGCACCAGTAACTCTACTATCAGCACCAGTAACTCTACTATCAGCACCAGTAACTCTACTATCAGCACCAGTAACTCTACTATCAGCTCCAGTAACTCTACTATCAGCACCAGTAACTCTACTATCAGCTCCAGTAACTCTATCAGCACCAGTAACTCTACTATCAGCACCAGTAACTCTACTATCAGCACCAGTAACTCTACTATCAGCACCAGTAACTCTACTATCAGCTCCAGTAACTCTACTATCAGCACCAGTAACTCTACTATCAGCTCCAGTAACTCTACTATCAGCACCAGTAACTCTACTATCAGCACCAGTAACTCTACTATCAGCACCAGTAACTCTACTATCAGCTCCAGTAACTCTACTATCAGCTCCAGTAACTCTACTATCAGCACCAGTAACTCTACTATCAGCACCAGTAACTCTACTATCAGCACCAGTAACTCTACTATCAGCACCAGTAACTCTACTATCAGCACCAGTAACTCTACTATCAGCACCAGTAACTCTACTATCAGCACCAGTAACTCTACTATCAGCACCAGTAACTCTACTATCAGCACCAGTAACTCTACTATCAGCACCAGTAACTCTACTATCAGCACCAGTAACTCTACTATCAGCTCCAGTAACTCTACTATCAGCACCAGTAACTCTACTATCAGCACCAGTAACTCTACTATCAGCACCAGTAACTCTACTATCAGCTCCAGTAACTCTACTATCAGCACCAGTAACTCTACTATCAGCACCAGTAACTCTACTATCAGCACCAGTAACTCTACTATCAGCACCAGTAACTCTACTATCAGCACCAGTAACTCTACTATCAGCACCAGTAACTCTACTATCAGCACCAGTAACTCTACTATCAGCTCCAGTAACTCTACTATCAGCACCAGTAACTCTACTATCAGCTCCAGTAACTCTACTATCAGCACCAGTAACTCTACTATCAGCACCAGTAACTCTACTATCAGCTCCAGTAACTCTACTATCAGCACCAGTAACTCTACTATCAGCTCCAGTAACTCTACTATCAGCACCAGTAACTCTACTATCAGCTCCAGTAACTCTACTATCAGCACCAGTAACTCTACTATCAGCACCAGTAACTCTACTATCAGCACCAGTAACTCTACTATCAGCACCAGTAACTCTACTATCAGCACCAGTAACTCTACTATCAGCACCAGTAACTCTACTATCAGCACCAGTAACTCTACTATCAGCACCAGTAACTCTACTATCAGCACCAGTAACTCTACTATCAGCACCAGTAACTCTACTATCAGCTCCAGTAACTCTACTATCAGCACCAGTAACTCTACTATCAGCACCAGTAACTCTACTATCAGCTCCAGTAACTCTACTATCAGCACCAGTAACTCTACTATCAGCACCAGTAACTCTACTATCAGCACCAGTAACTCTACTATCAGCTCCAGTAACTCTACTATCAGCTCCAGTACTCTATCAGCACCAGTAACTCTACTATCAGCACCAGTAACTCTACTATCAGCACCAGTAACTCTACTATCAGCACCAGTAACTCTACTATCAGCACCAGTAACTCTACTATCAGCACCAGTAACTCTACTATCAGCACCAGTAACTCTACTATCAGCACCAGTAACTCTACTATCAGCTCCAGTAACTCTACTATCAGCACCAGTAACTCTACTATCAGCACCAGTAACTCTACTATCAGCACCAGTAACTCTACTATCAGCACCAGTAACTCTACTATCAGCACCAGTAACTCTACTATCAGCACCAGTAACTCTACTATCAGCTCCAGTAACTCTACTATCAGCACCAGTAACTCTACTATCAGCACCAGTAACTCTACTATCAGCACCAGTAACTCTACTATCAGCACCAGTAACTCTACTATCAGCTCCAGTAACTCTACTATCAGCACCAGTAACTCTACTATCAGCACCAGTAACTCTACTATCAGCACCAGTAACTCTACTATCAGCTCCAGTAACTCTACTATCAGCACCAGTAACTCTACTATCAGCACCAGTAACTCTACTATCAGCACCAGTAACTCTACTATCAGCACCAGTAACTCTACTATCAGCACCAGTAACTCTACTATCAGCACCAGTAACTCTACTATCAGCACCAGTAACTCTACTATCAGCTCCAGTAACTCTACTATCAGCACCAGTAACTCTACTATCAGCTCCAGTAACTCTACTATCAGCACCAGTAACTCTACTATCAGCACCAGTAACTCTACTATCAGCTCCAGTAACTCTACTATCAGCACCAGTAACTCTACTATCAGCACCAGTAACTCTACTATCAGCTCCAGTAACTCTACTATCAGCACCAGTAACTCTACTATCAGCTCCAGTAACTCTACTATCAGCACCAGTAACTCTACTATCAGCTCCCAGTAACTCTACTATCAGCACCAGTAACTCTACTATCAGCACCAGTAACTCTACTATCAGCACCAGTAACTCTACTATCAGCACCAGTAACTCTACTATCAGCACCAGTAACTCTACTATCAGCACCAGTAACTCTACTATCAGCACCAGTAACTCTACTATCAGCACCAGTAACTCTACTATCAGCACCAGTAACTCTACTATCAGCTCCAGTAACTCTACTATCAGCTCCAGTAACTCTACTATCAGCACCAGTAACTCTACTATCAGCACCAGTAACTCTACTATCAGCACCAGTAACTCTACTATCAGCTCCAGTAACTCTACTATCAGCACCAGTAACTCTACTATCAGCACCAGTAACTCTACTATCAGCACCAGTAACTCTACTATCAGCACCAGTAACTCTACTATCAGCACCAGTAACTCTACTATCAGCACCAGTAACTCTACTATCAGCTCCAGTAACTCTACTATCAGCACCAGTAACTCTACTATCAGCTCCAGTAACTCTACTATCAGCACCAGTAACTCTACTATCAGCACCAGTAACTCTACTATCAGCTCCAGTAACTCTACTATCAGCACCAGTAACTCTACTATCAGCACCAGTAACTCTACTATCAGCTCCAGTAACTCTACTATCAGCACCAGTAACTCTACTATCAGCTCCAGTAACTCTACTATCAGCACCAGTAACTCTACTATCAGCTCCAGTAACTCTACTATCAGCTCCAGTAACTCTACTATCAGCACCAGTAACTCTACTATCAGCTCCAGTAACTCTACTATCAGCACCAGTAACTCTACTATCAGCACCAGTAACTCTACTATCAGCTCCAGTAACTCTACTATCAGCACCAGTAACTCTACTATCAGCTCCAGTAACTCTACTATCAGCACCAGTAACTCTACTATCAGCTCCAGTAACTCTACTATCAGCTCCAGTAACTCTACTATCAGCTCCAGTAACTCTACTATCAGCACCAGTAACTCTACTATCAGCACCAGTAACTCTACTATCAGCACCAGTAACTCTACTATCAGCACCAGTAACTCTACTATCAGCACCAGTAACTCTACTATCAGCTCCAGTAACTCTACTATCAGCACCAGTAACTCTACTATCAGCACCAGTAACTCTACTATCAGCTCCAGTAACTCTACTATCAGCACCAGTAACTCTACTATCAGCACCAGTAACTCTACTATCAGCTCCAGTAACTCTACTATCAGCACCAGTAACTCTACTATCAGCACCAGTAACTCTACTATCAGCACCAGTAACTCTACTATCAGCTCCAGTAACTCTACTATCAGCTCCAGTAACTCTACTATCAGCACCAGTAACTCTACTATCAGCAACAGTAACTCTACTATCAGCACCAGTAACTCTACTATCAGCACCAGTAACTCTACTATCAGCACCAGTAACTCTACTATCAGCAACAGTAACTCTACTATCAGCACCAGTAACTCTACTATCAGCACCAGTAACTCTACTATCAGCTCCAGTAACTCTACTATCAGCACCAGTAACTCTACTATCAGCTCCAGTAACTCTACTATCAGCACCAGTAACTCTACTATCAGCACCAGTAACTCTACTATCAGCACCAGTAACTCTACTATCAGCACCAGTAACTCTACTATCAGCACCAGTAACTCTACTATCAGCAACAGTAACTCTACTATCAGCTCCAGTAACTCTACTATCAGCACCAGTAACTCTACTATCAGCTCCAGTAACTCTACTATCAGCACCAGTAACTCTACTATCAGCTCCAGTAACTCTACTATCAGCTCCAGTAACTCTACTATCAGCACCAGTAACTCTACTATCAGCTCCAGTAACTCTACTATCAGCACCAGTAACTCTACTATCAGCACCAGTAACTCTACTATCAGCTCCAGTAACTCTACTATCAGCACCAGTAACTCTACTATCAGCTCCAGTAACTCTACTATCAGCACCAGTAACTCTACTATCAGCTCCAGTAACTCTATCAGCACCAGTAACTCTACTATCAGCACCAGTAACTCTACTATCAGCACCAGTAACTCTACTATCAGCACCAGTAACTCTACTATCAGCTCCAGTAACTTACTATCAGCACCAGTAATCTACTATCAGCACCAGTAACTCTACTATCAGCACCAGTAACTCTACTATCAGCACCAGTAACTCTACTATCAGCTCCAGTAACTCTACTATCAGCTCCAGTAACTCTACTATCAGCACCAGTAACTCTACTATCAGCACCAGTAACTCTACTATCAGCACCAGTAACTCTACTATCAGCTCCAGTAACTCTACTATCAGCACCAGTAACTCTACTATCAGCACCAGTAACTCTACTATCAGCACCAGTAACTCTACTATCAGCACCAGTAACTCTACTATCAGCACCAGTAACTCTACTATCAGCACCAGTAACTCTACTATCAGCAACAGTAACTCTACTATCAGCTCCAGTAACTCTACTATCAGCACCAGTAACTCTACTATCAGCACCAGTAACTCTACTATCAGCAACAGTAACTCTACTATCAGCTCCAGTAACTCTACTATCAGCACCAGTAACTCTACTATCAGCAACAGTAACTCTACTATCAGCAACAGTAACTCTACTATCAGCAACAGTAACTCTACTATCAGCACCAGTAACTCTACTATCAGCACCAGTAACTCTACTATCAGCAACAGTAACTCTACTATCAGCAACAGTAACTCTACTATCAGCACCAGTAACTCTACTATCAGCACCAGTAACTCTACTATCAGCTCCAGTAACTCTACTATCAGCACCAGTAACTCTACTATCAGCAACAGTAACTCTACTATCAGCAACAGTAACTCTACTATCAGCACCAGTAACTCTACTATCAGCACCAGTAACTCTACTATCAGCAACAGTAACTCTACTATCAGCTCCAGTAACTCTACTATCAGCACCAGTAACTCTACTATCAGCTCCAGTAACTCTACTATCAGCACCAGTAACTCTACTATCAGCACCAGTAACTCTACTATCAGCACCAGTAACTCTACTATCAGCTCCAGTAACTCTACTATCAGCACCAGTAACTCTACTATCAGCACCAGTAACTCTACTATCAGCACCAGTAACTCTACTATCAGCACCAGTAACTCTACTATCAGCACCAGTAACTCTACTATCAGCACCAGTAACTCTACTATCAGCACCAGTAACTCTACTATCAGCACCAGTAACTCTACTATCAGCACCAGTAACTCTACTATCAGCTCCAGTAACTCTACTATCAGCACCAGTAACTCTACTATCAGCACCAGTAACTCTACTATCAGCACCAGTAACTCTACTATCAGCTCCAGTAACTCTACTATCAGCACCAGTAACTCTACTATCAGCACCAGTAACTCTACTATCAGCACCAGTAACTCTACTATCAGCACCAGTAACTCTACTATCAGCACCAGTAACTCTACTATCAGCACCAGTAACTCTACTATCAGCACCAGTAACTCTACTATCAGCACCAGTAACTCTACTATCAGCACCAGTAACTCTACTATCAGCACCAGTAACTCTACTATCAGCACCAGTAACTCTACTATCAGCTCCAGTAACTCTACTATCAGCACCAGTAACTCTACTATCAGCTCCAGTAACTCTACTATCAGCACCAGTAACTCTACTATCAGCTCCAGTAACTCTACTATCAGCACCAGTAACTCTACTATCAGCACCAGTAACTCTACTATCAGCACCAGTAACTCTACTATCAGCACCAGTAACTCTACTATCAGCACCAGTAACTCTACTATCAGCTCCAGTAACTCTACTATCAGCACCAGTAACTCTACTATCAGCTCCAGTAACTCTACTATCAGCACCAGTAACTCTACTATCAGCACCAGTAACTCTACTATCAGCAACAGTAACTCTACTATCAGCTCCAGTAACTCTACTATCAGCACCAGTAACTCTACTATCAGCAACAGTAACTCTACTATCAGCTCCAGTAACTCTACTATCAGCACCAGTAACTCTACTATCAGCACCAGTAACTCTACTATCAGCACCAGTAACTCTACTATCAGCTCCAGTAACTCTACTATCAGCAACAGTAACTCTACTATCAGCACCAGTAACTCTACTATCAGCTCCAGTAACTCTACTATCAGCACCAGTAACTCTACTATCAGCTCCAGTAACTCTACTATCAGCACCAGTAACTCTACTATCAGCAACAGTAACTCTACTATCAGCACCAGTAACTCTACTATCAGCACCAGTAACTCTACTATCAGCTCCAGTAACTCTATCAGCACCAGTAACTCTACTATCAGCACCAGTAACTCTACTATCAGCTCCAGTAACTCTACTATCAGCACCAGTAACTCTACTATCAGCTCCAGTAACTCTACTATCAGCACCAGTAACTCTACTATCAGCACCAGTAACTCTACTATCAGCACCAGTAACTCTACTATCAGCACCAGTAACTCTACTATCAGCTCCAGTAACTCTATCAGCACCAGTAACTCTACTATCAGCACCAGTAACTCTACTATCAGCTCCAGTAACTCTACTATCAGCACCAGTAACTCTACTATCAGCACCAGTAACTCTACTATCAGCACCAGTAACTCTACTATCAGCACCAGTAACTCTACTATCAGCACCAGTAACTCTACTATCAGCACCAGTAACTCTACTATCAGCTCCAGTAACTCTACTATCAGCACCAGTAACTCTACTATCAGCTCCAGTAACTCTACTATCAGCACCAGTAACTCTACTATCAGCACCAGTAACTCTACTATCAGCAACAGTAACTCTACTATCAGCTCCAGTAACTCTACTATCAGCACCAGTAACTCTACTATCAGCAACAGTAACTCTACTATCAGCTCCAGTAACTCTACTATCAGCACCAGTAACTCTACTATCAGCACCAGTAACTCTACTATCAGCACCAGTAACTCTACTATCAGCTCCAGTAACTCTACTATCAGCAACAGTAACTCTACTATCAGCACCAGTAACTCTACTATCAGCACCAGTAACTCTACTATCAGCACCAGTAACTCTACTATCAGCTCCAGTAACTCTACTATCAGCACCAGTAACTCTACTATCAGCACCAGTAACTCTACTATCAGCTCCAGTAACTCTACTATCAGCTCCAGTAACTCTACTATCAGCACCAGTAACTCTACTATCAGCACCAGTAACTCTACTATCAGCACCAGTAACTCTACTATCAGCTCCAGTAACTCTACTATCAGCACCAGTAACTCTACTATCAGCTCCAGTAACTATATCAGCACCAGTAACTCTACTATCAGCACCAGTAACTCTACTATCAGCTCCAGTAACTCTACTATCAGCACCAGTAACTCTACTATCAGCACCAGTAACTCTACTATCAGCACCAGTAACTCTACTATCAGCACCAGTAACTCTACTATCAGCACCAGTAACTCTACTATCAGCTCCAGTAACTCTACTATCAGCACCAGTAACTCTACTATCAGCACCAGTAACTCTACTATCAGCACCAGTAACTCTACTATCAGCACCAGTAACTCTACTATCAGCACCAGTAACTCTACTATCAGCACCAGTAACTCTACTATCAGCTCCAGTAACTCTACTATCAGCTCCAGTAACTCTACTATCAGCACCAGTAACTCTACTATCAGCACCAGTAACTCTACTATCAGCTCCAGTAACTCTACTATCAGCACCAGTAACTCTACTATCAGCTCCAGTAACTCTACTATCAGCACCAGTAACTCTACTATCAGCTCCAGTAACTCTACTATCAGCTCCAGTAACTCTACTATCAGCACCAGTAACTCTACTATCAGCACCAGTAACTCTACTATCAGCACCAGTAACTCTACTATCAGCTCCAGTAACTCTACTATCAGCACCAGTAACTCTACTATCAGCACCAGTAACTCTACTATCAGCTCCAGTAACTCTACTATCAGCTCCAGTAACTCTACTATCAGCTCCAGTAACTCTACTATCAGCACCAGTAACTCTACTATCAGCTCCAGTAACTCTACTATCAGCTCCAGTAACTCTACTATCAGCACCAGTAACTCTACTATCAGCACCAGTAACTCTACTATCAGCACCAGTAACTCTACTATCAGCAACAGTAACTCTACTATCAGCTCCAGTAACTCTACTATCAGCTCCAGTAACTCTACTATCAGCACCAGTAACTCTACTATCAGCTCCAGTAACTCTACTATCAGCTCCAGTAACTCTACTATCAGCTCCAGTAACTCTACTATCAGCTCCAGTAACATACTTTTATTTACATAAATCAAATTTATAATCAATTATAACAGAAAAACAACAATGACAAATATTGAAATGACTACAGTACATGAAAGTTTCTAACAATACATATTCATAATTTGGTAACAATGTCAAATATTGAAACTATAACAGTTACCATTGAAATGATATAAAATAACGATATTATGAGAACATTGTAAAGGGAGGTAATTGTGTACAGACATTAGCTATGTCACCTCTTCCTATTAATAAACGATGACGTTTACTATAAATAGCCGACCTCAGACAGGGTATATAAATCTTCGTAATATAGAATTATAGCTTAGACCCTCTAGCGGGTAATGCGTATATAACCGTATTATTAGCTCACCTGAGCTATGCTCAAGGGGAGCTTTTAGTATAACCGGGTTATCGGGCGTCCGTGCGTCCGTCCGTTCACAATTGTTTCAAACCACATCTCCTATGAAACCGCTCGGTCAATTTTGATGAAACTTGGTACGGAGCATCGAGGCGACTAGTAGATAAAAAGTAGCTAAAATCGATTTTCAAACAAATGACTTCTTCTCAGAAACCCGTCGGTACAGGGAATTTTCAGAGCCGCTCGGGCGCGTCGGATCAAACGGGTCGGGAGTGGTTACTGTAGCAGACGACGTTTTCCCGCCATATTGTTTATAGTATCCCTATAGCGGACGATACTCGACTATTTACACGTATCATACCGGTTTAAACGTATATATATATAATCATAAGACGACACGGTACTATACCGGATTAAACCAGTTAGGTATTTAGTAGCCGTTGTGCGATGTTCGGCGAATCATCTATACACTAGTTCTCTCGAAGCACTTTTACCCGCTAATTAACCAATCAAATCATCCTAAGCCTTTGATAATCTACATTTCCCATTTATTCAACTCACTTTTAAACCTGGGCTAGAGAGATAAAGATATAGAGCGTATTTTGTAGTTTACGTAGCTACATAGCGCAGAGGTAAGAGTACGTTGTTTTACGTTGTTTCCCCCATATGTATGTGTGTAGATATGTATGCGTGTAGATATGTATGCGCGTAGATATGTATGCGTGTAGATATGTATGCGTGCAGATACGTATGTGTGTAGATATGTATGTGTGTAGATATGTATGCGTGTAGATATGTATGCGCGTAAATATGTATGCACGTAGATTTGTATGCATGTAGATACGTATTCGCGTAGATATGTTTGCGCATAGATATGTATGTGTGTAGATATGTTTGTATGTAGATATGTATGTAACGCACAAAGTAAATATTATGTTTGTATCTTTAGCGACCTAAGAAGGGAACGGTAGCGTCTAAAGTAATCAGAATCTCGGTATAATATGGACATTTGGACGTCCACAATCTATAATTTGTATACATTCCATACCGATTATTAATTACTAGACCAGTTCATATTCTTAAGTATTCCTACAAATACAACAAAGGTGCGCGTAAATTTACATTTTTATTATATGTACATTATTTTATAACGCAGTGGCATACAATGGTTCTACATATATTTCTAATATTTCGATAAGTCTATCCGCGCCCTCCGCGGCTTCTCTCCTCAACTGTCTATATCTAAGCCACCATTCAAAGTCATTAATTAAAGACATTGTTACGCACACGAGTCCAAACATGTCTAACGTCTAACAAACAAATTAGCTACAGTAACACTGTTTGGTCCGAATGAGTTTTGTTAGTTTGCTGTCCATCTAACGCAAACGCTCCATGGCCTCGTGAGGGAGCCTGTGTACCAAATCCGAAACTAAATCCAGTATTGTGTCCAAATGTAACTGGTGCGTTCTTACCGGCCGGGATAAATCCGGGAGCGAACGAGCCGGTATCTCCATTTTTGTAGCCAGTCATTGTCAAGTATATACACGCCGGAGACCATTTTTCGTGTTCTTCCCACGGCTGATTCGAGGGCTCCCACGATATCACCTTCACACCGCAAGAGAAACAGGTAACTTTATCCGCGCTTCCGGTATAATAGAAACCCGCTTTAGCCAAAGACATTTTATTCGGTTCGATCTGCTTCGACCAGTGTTCAAAACTCTGTAGTCGATCTTCGTAAAACATCATCTCAGACACGGAAAACTGAGACACTTTGGTTGAATCGCTCTGATCGATAATGTTCATGTTGATGGTTAGCCACTGACTTCGGAAGTGCGGTGTTATCGGCCCAATTATGTACAACTTCAACGTTTGAGATTGGTGATTATTTTTAGAACTTGTAGCCCATTGGTTGCTATTTTTACAAGTTCATACCATTTTAGAGCGTTATTTACCAGTTTACAAAGTCATTCGGGTTACATTCCGGACACTGTGCCGCTCCTAATTGGTTCATGTGATCGCTCCTTAGGGCGCACGGTACCACAGCGTCCAATTCGGGTAACGCCTTTCCAATCTCGGGTATCAGTTCCTTCAATCGTTTATATTCAAAGGGCCTTAAACATAGCCCCTTTTTTGTAGGCACCACCTCCGTCTCGGGCTTCCAGTACTGTCTGATATCCACGCACACGTTCCCCTCCTGCACGGTAAGGTTTACGCTTCCGCCCAAATGCAGTTCAAACGCTTCTCTGTTCTCTAAGACCTTGTCCACAAACTCTAGCTGATCAACCAAGTTCTTCCATCGCATCAAGGTTAAACTAATGCCCTTTTTCGTCGGTTTGTCGTCTTGCCATTCTCGTAAGTCGACTCTAAGCTCCCCTTTCCATTCGTTCACCCGCACGTAACGACCGTTGCCAAGGCTTAGTTCGCATCTAGTCATGTTGGTTGTTCGAGCGTAAAACTCTAATGACACTAACTAAAGTTACGCCGTCTTTTATAGATTTAAGTCCCTTCTAATTGGTCGATATTTATAGAATCGTACGTAATCGCTATTTATGGATCGGTTCGTAGTCGATATTTATAGAAACGTACGCGCTCGCTATTTATAGAGCGGTTCGTTCCCATTGGTGTCTATTTATAGCTCTCATTGGTCGGTACAATCGGGTATGTAGTAATAACGTAGTGCAGGCGCTTCGTTTTCTTATACACCACTTTCACTCTGTTACTGTACCTATCAGTATATCCCAGTATACCGATGTCGTAAAAGAACGTTTTTGTCAGTTCAGTTCGTTTCCCGTTTTGCTTAACTTCATCCGGCTTATCCAGGCATTTTTGTACGCAATCGTACATGAGTCGCCCGCTACGAAACACGGAGGTGTCGAAATCGTACACATTCAGGTGTTTTTCGACCGCGTGGGTCGAAAGTATAAACGGTGTTTTCATCTTCACGCCTATGGTAAAATGGTTCGTCTCGAGACGGAACGAACGTATTTGTACTCGACTATTTTACTAAATGTATACTTAAATAATGGGTCGGCGACTTGCCGTATTATACTAGTGAAATCATTCAATAAATCATTTACTGAAGACCTGCTAGTTACGTCTATATTATCAGTCAAATGATTCATGTCGGATAACTTTGCAATAATACCTGTACGAAAGGAATGCTTGTGATTTTCATCCCACCTGTATACTACATCGTCTTTATACATAGGTTTATGAAATACAATATCACATTTAATTGAGAATGATAGACTTGCATGGTCACTATGTTCATTGAATGGATTAATGTAAAAAGCAGTCAACAATGTAAAATCTTTTTCTTTGCTCAACAAATAATCTATAACGGATGCACCCCGTGTATTCGCAAACGTGAATAAACCAGGCGCATCACGATATAATCGACCGTTGACTATACGCAAACCTGTAGCTTTACAGAGGTCTAATAATTTGACACCAAAACAATTGTTAGATTTATCCAGCGAGACTCTGTCTAATGCACAATCTGGGATATAATCATCATCATCAATATGGCAATTATATACATCACAGTTGATATAATCACGCTTATTACCTACACGGCTATTCCAATCCCCTACTGCATATATAACTCCTAAACCCTCAAACTCATGTATATCTTGTTCTATAAGCTCAAATAGGTCAACTGTGGAAATAGTATACGCGGGTGAATCCTGGCACCAAACATACACACCACATAAATATACATCCTTCTCTAGATTAAAGAATAGTCTATCTAGCTTTATCCATATGATTGTGTCACTATGTGTCCGAACAACCTTAATACCGGGCTTCAAATGCTCTTTATAATACAGTGCTACACCCCCGCTACATCTTCTGGCCTGCCGGTTCTGAAACTTACGATAGTAATTATGTGAAACATATCCTGTAAGGTCAATGTCACTATCTTTATTTGCCCACGTCTCGTACAGGAATATTATATCATTTGAGGAAATTGCATTTACAAAGTCATTGGAATGTTTCTTTTCAGTTGATAAGCCATTAACATTCCAAGACAGGAGCTTTAGCTGACCCTCCTCGAATCCCTAGTTCTCCTCTCGCACCGGTTTGCCGTCAATGTATAAGGTGTCGTAAGACAGCCACGCCCTTTTACCAGCCTTCTTCGCGTCCTTGAGTAGAGGTAGTAAATTCCTTCGCTTGTCAGCAACCTCCTTCGGGAACTGTTCACTGACATAGTAGTTAGTACCCTGAAGTGTTTTACATTGCTTCCTAACAGCTTCACGCTCTTTGAAAAGTGAGAACTTTGCCACTATTCGCCTGCTTCTACCCTCGGATTTGGCACCCATACGATGGACTCTCTCAAATTGTTTGTTACGGACAATTTGATCTGTCAATTTCATCTTATCTGTGAGAAATGTTCGGAGCTCTTTTTCTGTATCATTTGGCGACTCATTGGCAGACTCTTGGATATTCGAAAATATAAGGTTGTTACGCATAGGTTGCGACTGCAAGTAGACTATCTCCTCTCTAAGCAAATTTCTCTCTTTTTCTATTTCATTCACTTTGTCATTTACTAAGCCCAAAGAAAAGTCAGTGCTTTCTACTTTATCCTCGACTCTATGCCTACCCTTTCGTCCGAGCGCTTAACATTGTCCTGTATATATGTCCACATTTTCTTCATTTCACTCTCGAACTTGTCAAATTTCTTTTCCATACTCTCAAGTTTTTTCAAACGGGTGTCCATTTGGCCTAGCTTAGAGTCAATAGAGAGTAAACATTTCATAATGTCTGCATTTGTCGGACATTCAGCAGTGCTAACTGTCTCACTCATGTTGGTGTATGTAGTATTCGGTAATGGTGTAGACGTCAGCTGAGATCCTTGTTTATATGAAGTGGATATGGGAATGTACTGTTGATCAATATTTCTTTTATTTAAAAATGAACTATATTCTCAGAAATAATGAAGTTCGTACGTCTCCTATTCCGTGGTTACACTTTGGACACATGCGTAAATGCTGTCGCAAACCTCTCTTTCTTCTTATGTCTATTGTCCGATATAAATGCTCTAACCAGGGTCTATCCTATCGTAGACTCGCTGGAGTTGTCTAGGGGATTTCTCTATGGTCCTTCAATAATGCTCTAACCCTGGTATATCCTATCGTAGACTCGCTGGCGTTGTCTAGGGGATTCTCTACGGTCCTTCAATAATGTATAACTCAACACAGTCTATCATTTTCCTTTGTATAATACAATTTACAACAATCGCCTTTATTTGTTATCTATACATATATCATATATTCGTGATATCTCGTATCTTATTATTCGCCTCACTATTTCAATGTGTTCATAATAGTCCTATGACTATACTAATTTCCTTCCTTTATCAAACTATTCCAATAGATATATTAGCCAAAACAATCGTTTCTTAAAAGGCCTAATTATCTTCCGTTCACGTATTTAATACGACTTTAATACTTAAGAGTTAATACTTCTTTAAATATTAATTTTTCTAACTATCATAGAAACAGTTTATATTCTAATAGTGAGTTACATATTTCCTTAACGCCTCCATGGCCGGATAAAAATTCACTAATTTCTTCATCATTTTTCATTTCTTAAATAGCAGAATTAACATCTATAACAGACATTACGGCGCCAAACATCTGTGATGTTATACAATATTATTACATGTTTCTCTGTCATCAAGAAAGCGGCGATTATCTTACATAACTGACCACCTGCACTCGGTGGTGTCAAAATATATTGTGTTCCCGCGCAAACAGAGAACTGATCATTTAGGCGCGAAAATAATAGCAGACGATTATACATAATACATAATAATTATAATCTTACATGGTTAACAATGTCATATATATAATATTTATATAATACATTTCTATTTATATATGACAATAATTTATTCGTGCAAATATATTGTTTGTTTTTTCTATCTTTTGCACACCGTTGAAACCCTAGTGAGAAATACTCCTTATGTCAGACACATCAGATTGTGTATGCATTTTAATCATTTGTCTGACCAGTGTCAAACTATTAATATCACAATAGCATGGCCTGCAATCGGTGTCTATGGTTTCTAGGGTGCCAACACAGTTTGTAGTGAAACTCGGTTTACATGTGTTGATGATAATATGAAGCAATTGTCATTAATATGCAATGGATGGATATAACATTTAATTTCAGTCCTTAGTTGTTGCATGACACCCTTGTGTGAACAATGGAGTCAGGTGAGCGATACAGTGTCATTGTGGTCCTCTATGGTAAATAAACTAAAACATCATACATATTTGCTCAAGTTGTTAAATAAATGTATAATTTATTATGCAATATGTATATATGTATTTAGACTATATAAATTATGTTCATCAATGTTTTATGATTTGCATCTTTTTGAATATCTGTGTAGAAACATTGCTGTCATGTACTATGATGATATTTGTAGTATTGTACTTGCATTAAACATGTTTATTGCTTAATCTTGTTATTAACTGATCCCCTGACGCAAATCTCGAACCCAGGTCACATACGATAACACAACCCACGTCACAGACGATAACACAACCCACGTCACAGACGATAACACAACCCATGTCACAGACGATAACACAACCCACGTCACAGACGATAACACAACCCATGTCACAGACGATAACACAACCAAGGTCACAGACGATAACACAACCAATGTCGCAGACGATAACACAACCAATGTCACAGACGATAACACAACTGTTGACTATAGAAATTCCTTGTTTCTTTCCATCCCCAAACCAGGTCACAGACGATAACACAACTGTTGACTATAGAAATTCCTTGTTTCTTTCCATCCCCAAACCAGGTCACAGACGATAACACAACTGTTCACTATAGAAAGTCCTTGTATTCTTCCCCACCAGACTGTACATGTATTTATATACAAGCAAAAATGACTTGGTTGCAACATTTTGTCAATATATATATATTTTATGTCTTAATGTATTTTACCTAACCACTGCTTCCCAATTTTTAATTTCCATTAACTGCCATTAACCTTTTCATCCCTATTTACAGGTTGAATATACAAATGTAGGTTTCCCCTATAGTGTAGTAGATAAGGACCATGGATGTTCAGAGGGTGTAAAAAGCACCAAATTTGGCATGATGGTAGTTTAGAACTAGCTTGTAAATAATAGGCCGGAAGACAATCACGAGAGGCACTGAGTCCCCCGTGAGATGGGGCCCCAAAGGGGCACATAATTGTGTAAATTTGCATGTATATAATTAATTTATTACAGTCACAAATGGTATATAACTTGTGCAAATGATGTATGTTATCAGGACAAAATGTTACACCAGTATAAAAATGACTTAATTAAATACAAAATTGAAAATTGAGGCCCTACTTAGTAATAATGCTATAAACGAGGCCCAGAATGTTGTTAAAATTGGCCAATTACGATTAATAATATAATAAATATTACAATTTTATGCCAGTATCCACTATTGTACAATAAATAACTACTTTACACAATTACAAAGATCTAAATGCTGCATTATGCTTTAGGCAATGGCCAGAAGCCACTTTTAATTGGTTAACAGAGTTGTTTCCCTTTTAGCAAAATTTCCATGAAAAATTCAGAGAGTGGGAAAGTTCGAAAATTCGTTGCGTTTTACATGCTGTATCACGCCAAGATGTAAGTATTATTAGTATATTTTGTTTGTATAGATAACACATGTATATATTATGGCGTTGAACATGTTTAATTAAAATAAACATAAAGAACAAGAATTATAAAGGTGGGTGGGGTATGCATAACAAAATGTTACATTTTTAATGAAGTTCATTAATTTCAGATATGATGGCAATTCAACCAGATTCTACTTGGGTTCGAGCTCTGTCGTGTGATGATGGGCGACACTGTACCGGCCCATTCATTGTACTGGCCACATCACAGTTGTCATTCTTATTCTTACGGCGGTGTTTGGGTCTATGGTTCATATTGCCACTTTTATCGTTAATCCAATCACTCACTTATATACTGTAATGGTGTAGATATCATGATAAAATATGTTCCTATCCAATTACTAGAATCCTAGCTATATCTATATATGTATACATTTTTATTTATATTTCCATATATTATTGTTAAAATTGCATCTGTAATTGTGAAGCACAATAGAATAATATTTAATTTTTGCGCTATATAAATGCTATGTATTTGTATTTACTCATGGATGCATATGGCTAACAAAATACTAATACAATCAAGAAATTAACATGAATTAAACATAGTAACACAGTCACAGCTAGTTGACAACAATCAACCAGAGGTTCTGGTGTGTAATTTAATATACTATTATATAACATGTGATGTTGAGTACTGAATGCTTGTTTGTTTGTTTTGATATGCTTACAATGTCATTCCGCCCATGGGCGCAATAGAGTAGTGGCCCCGGCATGCCTTAAAGTAAACGTTTTTGAAGCTGAAGGAGGAAATTTACCTGCCATAAATGTCCAGACAGTATTTGCCAAACATGCTCATTTTGAACCCATATTGTACACACTGAAACAACTGACATTGAGACCGGAACGTTCAGTGGCAACTATTTTACCTGGATCGAACCAGAAATAGGACACTTTCCTGGGTAAAAATCAACTAGTACCTCTGTGCAGTTGTCAGTATGCATTGGTGATAATTCTGAGGTATTGCTGTCGTTCTGTACAATCTTGTATTGGTTACATTTTGATAGACAATTAATAATGTATTCTACGTTTTAGGAATCCACATCAGGACATGCTGTTGGGTCTGAGCAACCTTCGACATATGAATTGTACATGGCACGATGTTCCAACTGGAGTCAGTGTTGCCTATGCCAAAAGAAGACTTCCGAGAAATCACTAACACCTTTGGCGTATTCTTCACTGAGTGAATGCCTTATCAACCTGAGTCCACACAATGCATTGCCACAGGAACAATTAAAACTTTGGAATGACTTGACGTATGACGTATGACTTGGCAATGATGGAGCAAAATGCCGGCTGGCATATGTCCTGCTTCAGCAGCAGAATATTGATAGAGCAGCAAAGAGACAGCAAGTGTGTATGGAAACGATAGAGACACAGAGGCTTAGAAAGAGTTTTGATACAACGTTTCATGGTAGTTGTTTCGTTTACAATAAATCTTATGGTAGACTAGATTAGGTAGAAACAATGGAAATAGATACCAAAGTGTGACATATCACAACTGAGATGTCAGATATCGAAATGCTAGCCAAACATTAAGAGGTGGATATGGTACCGAGGTACAGAATATCATGGAAACTGTTTGTGCACATTTTATAACAAGTACAATAGGCAGTATACACTTTCAACTTATTCTACGTCGATTCATGTGTACGATACTGGTGATGATTAATTGAAAAAGGCTATCATTGTTTCTGAGTTGAATGCATAGATAGGGGGTTAAGCTTATCAATGTGAAAGTGATGGCTTGTGGATAAAATAATAAATGACAAAGGCGTTTCGGTGTCTTATAACAGGGGTATACAGGTCTCCACATACATAGTAAACTGTCTTATATGAATATGAAACTATTAGCATTGTATGCCAACCAAATCTCAGGAACGGAATGTACGCCACAGCATGGATCACAATCCACAGTCAGTAACATCAAATGATGCATTTCATGGCACGGCAATCTCGGTCACACAAAGTCTGAGGCGCAATGTATAAATATAACTCATCTCAAGGCCGATCAGTCACAAACTATCTACCAGAGAAGTACAAAGATGTCCCTCCTGTAACATTGAAGGCCAACACTCCACAACCGGTTGTCGAGTTTGACTGTGAGCCTCCTCCCAACTACTCAACGTGAATTAGTGACCAAATGATTAGAGCATGTTGCGGACAATCTTGGAAAGACAACGGTAGGTCAAAACGAATCTTTTTCATGGTCACCATTCTTTGCACAACACCTCTCAATTGACACAAGAGCACCAGCCATAACAGCACTATTCCCATTGTTTCGTGACTCTGCGTTCATGGCGGCTAACGTAAAGCATGGAATGCCAGTTATATAACATGTCACTGAAGCTAAGAACCCTGGCTAGATCACAGTATTAACAGTCAATCAACCAAGAAGATACAATGGTTATGGTACACATAGTACTGGCTATGAACCTGGAAATGGCATGGTGTTGATGGGTGGCCTTCTTGATGGTTATTGGAGATTGGATAGATGGGAGTGGTTGGCTTGCATTATATGAGTACCTATCACAATGCATTGAGAGCTACACTTTCATGGCCGGTTAAACTGTTATATCAACACATGAAGATAATGTCCTGAAATATTGATGTGACTGACCTTCAACCCTGTAACCATGAAGAAGCAGAAGACAGAATGCTTCTACATGCAGCGCATTCTTTCAATACAGGTTGCAAGAGAGTACTTATCCAGGCTATTGATACTAACGTTGTGATGTTAGCAAATGCTGTGCTCAATTTACATACAGCTTCTACTTGCTGTCTGTGGGTTGCCTTTTGCCATGCCAAGCATTTCTGCTCCATACTTTGACACGAAATATCTGACAAGTTCGGTCAAGAGGTCCCTTGGCGACTCCTACTATTCCATGCTATCTCCGGCTGTGAAACGGTCTCTGCATTAAATGGTGTTGGTATGAGGACGGTATTCAACATATGGAAATCTATGCATTTTTCAAGAGATTATCTTCAGCACCTGATCACGTTCCTGATGAAGACACAGCAGTGCTCGAGAGCTTTGTTGTTCTTATGTACTACAGAACATGCCATATGAGCTAGGAAATGATGCTAGGAAACATATGTTTTGTTATGGTAATAGGACTATTGACAAGGTTCCACCATCACATAGTGCACTCGTCCAGCATGTACTAAGAGCTGTCTACCAGAGTGGCCACATACGGGACCAGATGCTCGTCAGATGCCCTTATCTGCCATCTCCAGAGTTGGGATGGACAGGAGAAAGCAACAATTGGATACCACACTGGAGTACACTTCCAGAGGCTTCAAAGAGTTGATACGAATTGATCAAATGTAACTTACATCCCAGTTGTGTGTGGTGGACAATGTGAAAGAGAAACTGTTTGTTGAATTTAGTACATTGTGTATATTGATGCAGTGTTAAATGCACAATACACAATAACATGCATATAGACATATTCCATTCACATGATTTATATTTATATATTTTAGACAAATAAGATTGTTTTCGAATCTTCTTTCTGTAATTACATTAAGGGCCTCACTATTATAAATATTACCCTTTGAAGGGCCTCATTATATTATACATGTTCTAAGATAAGTATTTTACTAATAGTTTATATTATTGAAAATATGCAATTTGCCAAATTAACCGACTAGTACAATGGCTGTTAACAGGGCCTCAGATGACAAACAAAGACATATATACACACACATGTTCAAGTACTGATACTATTCTACCAACAGAACTAAGTTCATTTACTTTTCCTTCACTGGGAACAAAAAGAAAAAACTTTGTATTTTATATTTCTCTAAAACAGGAAAAATTACCCTTTAAGGGCCTCATTTTCATCAAACGAGTACAAAATTATTATTTGTATGTAAAACATTAGATACTACTATCCCTTCTATATTAATTATCATGTGAAAACAATTAAAGTAGTAACAATTAATTAAATTATTGGAACTTTAAAAAGTGTTGTGTTTTTTAAAATTTCTGTTAATGGTCCCTTTTTGGGGCCCCACAAATGGAGTCAAAGGGCCTCTCGTGATTGTCTTCCGGGCGTTTTGGAAAGTATACACCCTCATGTTACTTGTGTGAAAATTTGGTGCTTTTTACACCTTCCGAATGAAATCATCATTTTGTGGTCCTTATCTACTACACTACTACCACCTTTCACCACATATGCAAGTGACCTAGCATATTGACTATACATTAAGATTTAAAGGCATTCTTTAGCTAACCTTGTTTATATTTCATGTAATCAGTGCAACAACCCTTTCCTACAACACCGTCGACATGTTTGCTATATTGTCGTTTCTCGTGCTTAATGCAGCATTACATCGTATGAAATAAAAGATATTTGAAAAATGCAATGTTTACGTATGGGTAGCAATGCTGCTACACATTCTAACATTATATTTTGTATGCGTATGTTCATTTGGTAAACAGTGTTTTTTGCGATAAAACAAACTCGAAACCGAAAGTAGGACTTCACGAGTCGATCAGTCACGCATTTGTTTACAACAGGAATGCATCGTCCCCATCTGTCCCACGTTGTCTTTTTTAATTAAATTACTTGATATGTTGATTCATACCTCTGTTATCTAAGTCTTTTAGGGACAATTCTACATCCCCGCGAGGGGTTCGACATTAGAGGAAGATAGATAGAAGATAGTCTTTCATGTTCAAAATATATACGTTGTTTTCTACATCCTCTGTTGTTTCACGCATGCGCGCTGTGCGTGTTTACATATCGTGTGTTGATAAACATTTTATATCGTGTGTTGATAAAACAAATTCGCGTATACGACGGTTTAAATTTATTGGAATTTTATCGTTTCTGAGCGACTATTCGATTTTTGCAAACATACACACATTAGTATTTATATTTTACCCAACACATCCTTTATTACGATGTAATGCTGCTTTAACAGTAAACCATGCATAGTTATTCTTAGTATAAATAGTGTCCACACGTTGGTTGTTTTATGTCTGTTGTATTGCAACAAGACGAGTCTCTCATTTATAGTCCATCTGAAAGATTGATATTGACAGGGTCTGACTCGTCAGTTTTAGATGATGTTTATTTTAAACGTTTTAGAAAACTCAGTCGCCCACATTCATTTATGCGATGGCGACTTAAATATGGGGGGGGGGATTGAGTTGCCTTGCTAATGTATACCTCCATTCTCTAAGGATTTTGAATGTTCATACACTGCAAACAATTTCAAGTGACTGAATAAACAACATTTTACCTTTCATTCATAACAAGAAAAGCTATGACAACTCATCTGCTATAAATAATGATGTTGGGGTCACAGGGATTCGGCACGTTTGGGGTACTAGTATATATATTTAAGTAAATATATATACTAGTACCCCCAAACGTGCCGAATCCCTGTGGTTGGGGTTACTTTAGGAGTCCGCTATGTCGCCGGAAACCAGTAACACCGAGATATAACAGTTTAGTATATTAGCAAAGACTACGGCTAAATATAGAATTCCAATTATTCTAGTTTCATTTTCAAATTGACACATAAAATAGGTCAGGTTATTTTGACATATACAGAGGTCATGCTATATTTGATGTGTGTGTAAATACATAACAAAGGCTTCCATAAGTTTATAATGATATAAAGGTTAAGATTTGTGTATGACGAGTCGGGTGATATTCGGTTAATATTGGATATTGTATCACGACTAACTGTCCTAAGGTAAGTGTAGTTTAAGCTCCGATATGCAACTATGTCAGTGACATTCCAGACCTTATTATTTTGTCTCTGTATTCACAGCATATAAGATATATATATATATATCGGATAGCTTTATTGTATAAACCACATCCTTATTCAAACTAGAGTTATTGTCGGAGTTTCTATCAACAAATATCATTAGTATTATACCTATTTACCGACATACAATAAATAAATATAATATAAAATAAGTAATAGACAAAGACATTACATGTATAATCAATAAAATAATATTAACATCCATGATGTGTCAATAAAGAATTTAAATGTTAATATACATTGAACACTAGATCTACATATAAAGATAAAACATGGAGTATGATGGACACACTGCTGTCAGTAGGCATAGACTATATGACCAGTCCACACACGTAGTGCTGCCAACCATGTGTATGACCAGTCCACACACGCAGTGCTGCCAACGACCTGTATGACCAGTCCACACACGCAGTGCTGCCAACGATGTGTATGACCAGTCCACACACGCAGTGCTGCCAACGATGTGTATGACCAGTCCACACACACACAGTGCTGCCAACGATGTGTATGACCAGTCCACATACGCAGTGCTGCCAACGATGTGTATGACCAGTCCACACACGCAGTGCTGCCAACGATGTGTATGGCCAGTCCACACACGCAGTGCTGCCAGCAATGTGTATGACCAGTCCACACACGCAGTGCTGCCACCGATGTGTATGACCAGTCCACACACACACAGTGCTGCCAACGACCTGTATGACCAGTCCACACACACACGTAGTGCTGCCAACGACCTGTATGACCAGTCCACACACACACACACGTAGTGCTGCCAACAACCTGTATGACCAGTCCACACACACACACACGTAGTGCTGCCAACAACCTGTATGACCAGTCCACACACACACGTAGTGCTGCCAACGACCTGTATGACCAGTCCACACACACACACACACACACACACACACACACACACACACACACACACACACACACACACACACACACACACACACACACACACACACACACACACACACACACACACACACACACACACACACACACACACACACACACACACACACACACACACACACACACACACACACACACACACACACACACACACACACACACACACACACACACACACACACACACACACACACACACACACACACACCACACACACACACACACACACACACACACACACACACACACACACACACACACACACACACACACACACACACACACACACACACACACACACACACACACACACACACACACACACACACACACACACACACACACACACACACACACACACACACACACACACACACACACACACACACACACACACACACACACACACACACACCACACACACACACACACACACACACACACCACACACACACACACACACACACACACACACACACACACACACACACACACACACACACACACACACACACACACACACACACACACACACACACACACACACACACACACACACACACACACACACACACACA
>JABXNX010000026.1:171560-186560 GCA_014843695.1 Archivesica marissinica | reverse complement strand
CTCAAGTTCCAGTGATATCTTCTCAAGTTCCGGTGATATATGCTCAAGTTCCGGTGTTATCTGCTCAAGTTCCAGTGATATCTGCTCAAGTTCCGGTGATATCTGCTCAAGTTCCAGTGATATCTGCTCAAGTTCCGGTGATATCTGCTCAAGTTCCGGTGATATCTACTCAAGTTCCGTTAATATCTGCTCAAGTTCCAGTGATATCTGCTCAAGTTCCAGTGATATCTGCTTAAGTTCCGGTGATATCTGCTCAAGTTCCAGTGATATCTTTTCACGTTCCAGTGATATCTGCTCAAGTTCCGGTGATATCTGCTCAAGTTCCAGTGATATCTGCTCACGTTCCGGTGATATCTGCTCAAGTTCCAGTGATATCTGCTCAAGTTCCAGTGATATCTGCTTAAGTTCCGGTGATATCTGCTCAAGTTCCGGTGATATCTGCTCAAGTTCCAGTGATATCTGCTCAAGTTCCAGTGATATCTGCTTAAGTTCCGGTGATATCTGCTCAAGTTCCAGTGATATCTTTTCACGTTCCAGTGATATCTGCTCAAGTTCCGGTGATATCTGCTCAAGTTCCAGTGATATCTGCTCACGTTCCAGTGATATCTGCTCAAGTTCCGGTGATATCTGCTCAAGTCCCAGTGATATCTTCTCAAGTTCCGGTGATATCTGCTCAAGTGCCGGTGATATCTGCTCAAGTTCCAGTGATATCTTCTCAAGTTCCGGTGATATATGCTCAAGTTCCGGTGTTATCTGCTCAAGTTCCAGTGATATCTGCTCAAGTTCCGGTGATATCTGCTCAAGTTCCAGTGATATCTGCTCAAGTTCTGGTGATATCTGCTCAAGTTCCGGTGATATCTACTCAAGTTCCGGTAATATCTGCTCAAGTTCCAGTGATATCTGCTCAAGTTCCGGTGATATCTGCTCAAGATCCGGTAATATCTGCTCAAGTTCCGGTGATATCTGCTCAAGTTCCGGTGATATCTGCTCAAGTTCCAGTGATATCTGCTCAAGTTCCGGTGATATCTGCTCAAGGTCCGGTGATATCTGCTCAAGTTCCAGTGATATCTGCTCAAGTTCCGGTGATATCTGCTCAAGTTCCGGTAATATCTGCTCAAGTTCCGGTGATATCTGCTCAAGTTCTGGTGATATCTGCTCAAGTTCCAGTGATATCTGCTCAAGTTCCGGTGATATCTGCTCAAGTTCTGCTGATATCTGCTAAAGTTCCAGTGATATCTGCTCACGTTCCAGTGATATCTGCTTAAGTTCCAGTGATATCTGATCAAGTTCCGGTGATATCTGCTCAAGTTCCGGTGATATCTGCTCAAGTTCCGGTGATATCTGCTCAAGTTCCGGTGATATCTGCTCAAGTTCCAGTGATATCTGATCAAGTTCCGGTGATATCTGCTCAAGTTCCGGTGATATCTGCTCAAGGTCCGGTGATATCTGCTCAAGTTCCGGTGATATCTGCTCAAGTTATATTGTGCAGTATTCATATAGCTGTATAGTTCAGGAACATGGTTGTTATATTGTACAGTATTCATATAGCTGTATAGTTCAGGAACATGGTGGTTATATTGTACAGTATTCATATAGCTGTATAGTTCAGGAACATGGTTGTTATATTGTACAGTATTCATATAGCTGTATAGTTCAGGAACATGGTGGTTATATTGTACAGTATTCATATAGCGGTATAGTTCAGGAACATGGTGGTTATATTGTACAGTATTCATATAGCGGTATAGTTCAGGAACATGGTGGTTATATTGTACAGTATTCATATAGCTGTATAGTTCAGGAACATGGTTGTTATATTGTACAGTATTCATATAGCTGTATAGTTCAGGAACATGGTGGTTATATTGTACAGTATTCATATAGCTGTATAGTTCAGGAACATGGTGGTTATATTGTACAGTATTCATATAGCTGTATAGTTCAGGAACATGGTGGTTATATTGTACAGTATTCATATAGCTGTATAGTTCAGGAACATGGTGGTTATATTGTACAGTATTCATATAGCTGTATAGTTCAGGAACATGGTGGTTATATTGTACAGTATTCATATAGCTGTATAGTTCAGGAACATGGTGGTTATATTGTGCAGTATTCATATAGCGTGTGTGTTTTAAGGGATCATTCTAGAGGGCGATGTGGGCGAAATTGTCGCCCTAGGGACCCTGACTTCTCCCTAATAAAAAAAAAAAAATAGTTTTTGGTTTTTACGATTTTCAAACAAAATTGTGTCTAGTAAGATACACTGGCCCATTATAAATCACTCCTTCTATTCAAATTTTGTATTTAATGGTTGTACTGTGCATTTTAACCCTATTTTGCAGAAGTGTAGTAAAGAACACCATTTAAGGAAGCGATCAGACGCTTTCTCACTTCTCCCAAAAATTCTGACCTAGAATGAACCCTGGTGATTTACGTTTATTTATCGTCGCTACCGGTTGTCCACATGAGCGACGCCTCCTGAAGAGATTAGTCGTTTTAGATTTTGGAGGATAGTGCATGATACAGAGAGAGACCCATTCCAGAGTCTCCTCTGGTTCTATTACGTGCACGGTGTAAAGCACGGCACGAGACCTCGGTTTAACGTCCCATCTGAAAGACTGTTAATTTTATTAGGGTCAGACGGGGGATCGAACCTGTAGTATTCATATAGCGGTATATTTCAGGACCATGCTGGTTGTGGGTTTGTCGGTGCTCCTGGTGTTGAATAGCAGTACTGGAGATGGTAAGTGATACATATTAATACACACTTACCTAGACATCACATACATATACACACTTACCTAGACATCACATACCTATACACACTTACCTAGACATCACATACCTATACACACTTACCTAGACAACACATACTTATACACACTTACCTAGACATCACATACCTATACACACTTACCTAGACATCACATACCAATACACACTTACCTAGACATCACATACTTATACACACTTACCTAGACATCACATATTTATACACACTTACCTAGACATCACATACTTATACACACTTACCTAGACATCACTTACCTATACACACTTACCTAGACATCACATATGTATACACACTTACCTAGACATCACATACTTATACACACTTACCTAGACATCACATACCTATACACACTTACCTAGACATCACATACCTATACACACTTACCTAGACATCACATACCTATACATACTTACCTAGACATCACATACATATACACACTTACCTAGACATCACATACTTATACACACTTACCTAGACATCACTTACTTATACACATTTACCTAGACATTACATACTTATACACACTTACCTAGACATCACATACTTATACACACTTACCTAGACATCACATACTTATACACACTTACCTATACATCACTTACTTATACACACTTACCTATACATCACAAACTTACACACACTTACCTATACATCACATACTTATACACCCTTACCTTGACATCACATACTTATACACACTTATCTAGACATCACATACCTATACACACTTACCTAGACATCACGTATGTATACACTTACCTAGACATCACATACTTATACACTTACCTTGACATCACATATTTATTCAACTTACCTAGACATCACAATTATCAAACTAACATTATTATGAACTCAAGTTTGACAATGACACATACATATATTTATATACATATATATATGTATATAGTTAGATAGTGTTCTGTAATGACTTGTGTACAATGTTTTACTGACCCTGTTGCTGCTGGTGTTATGTAATGACTTGTGTACCATGGTTTACTGCCCCTGTTGCTGCTGGTGTTCTGTAATGACTTGTGTACAATGTTTTACTGCCCCTGTTGCTGCTGGTGTTATGTAATGACTTGTGTACCATGGTTTACTGCCCCTGTTGCTGCTGGTGTTATGTAATGACTTGTGTACCATGGTTTACTGCCCCTGTTGCTGCTGGTGTTATGTAATGACTTGTGTACCATGTTTTACTGCCCCTGTTGCTGCTGGTGTTATGAAATGACTTGTTTATCAGGTTTTACTGCCCCTGTTGCTGCTGGTGTGATGTAATGACTTGTGTACCTTGTTTTACTGCCCCTGTTGCTGCTGTTGTTCTGTAATGTCTTGTTTATCAGGTTTTACTGCCCCTGTTGCTGCTGGTGTTTTGTAATGACTTGTTTATCAGGTTTTACTGCCCCTGTTGCTGCTGGTGTTCTGTAATGACTTGTGTATCAGGTTGTACTGCCCCTGTTGCTGCTGGTGTTATGTAATGACTTGTGTACCATGTTTTACTGCCGCTGTTGCTGCTGGTGTTATGTAATGACTTGTTTATCAGGTTTTACTGCCCCTGTTGCTGCTGGTGTTCTGTAATGACTTGTTTATCAGGTTTTACTGCCCCTGTTGCTGCTGGTGTTATGTAATGACTTGTGTACCATGTTTTACTGCCCCTGTTGCTGCTGGTGTTATGTAATGACTTGTTTATCAGGTTTTACTGCCCCTGTTGCTGCTGGTGTTCTGTAATGACTTGTTTATCAGGTTGTACTGCCCCTGTTGCTGCTGGTGTTCTGTAATGACTTGTTGTTCAGGTTTTACTGCCCCTGTTGCTGCTGGTGTTCTGTAATGACTTGTTTATCAGGTTTTACTGCCCCTGTTGCTGCTGGTGTTATGTAATGACTTGTTTATCAGGTTGTACTGCCCCTGTTGCTGCTGGTGTTCTGTAATGACTTGTGTACCATGTTTTACTGCCCCTGTTGCTGCTTGTGTTATGTAATGACTTGTGTACCATGTTTTACTGCCCATGTTGCTGCTGGTATTCTGTAATGACTTGTGTACCATCTTCTACTGCCCCTGTTGCTGCTGGTGTTATGTAATGACTTGTGTACCATGTTTTACTGCCCCTGTTGGTGTTATGTAATGACTTGTTTATCAGGTTGTACTGCCCCTGTTGCTGCTGGTGTTCTGTAATGACTTGTGTACCATGTTTTACTGCCCCTGTTGCTGCTGGTGTTATGTAATGACTTGTCTATCAGGTGTTACTGCCCCTGTTGCTGCTGGTGTTCTGTAATGACTTGTTTATCAGTTTTACTGCCCCTTTTGCTGCTGGTGTTATGTATTGACTTGTGTACCATGTTTTACTGCCCCTGTTGCTGCTGGTGTTATGTAATGTCTTGTGTACCATGTTTTACTGCCCATGTTGCTGCTGGTGTTCTGTAATGACTTGTGTACCATGTTTTACTGCCCCTGCTGCTGCTGGTGTTATGTAATGACTTGTTTATCAGGTTCTACTGCCCCTGTTGCTGCTGGTGTTCTGTAATGACTTGTGTACCATGTTTTACTGCCCCTGTTGCTGCTGGTGTTCTGTAATGACTTGTGTACCATGTTGTACTGCCCTTGTTGCTGCTGGTGTTACGTAATGACTTGTGTACCATGTTTTACTGCCCCTGTTGCTGCTGGTGTTATGTAATGACTTGTTTATCAGGTTGTACTGCCCCTGTTGCTGCTGGTGTTCTGTAATGACTTGGTTATCAGGTTTTACTACCGCTGTTGCTGATGGTGTTCTGTAATGACTTGTGTACCTTGTTTTACTGCCCCTGTTGCTGCTGGTGTTCTGTAATGACTTGTGTACCATGTTTTACTGCCCCGGTTGCTACTGGTGTTCTGTAATGACTTGTGTACCATGTTTTACTGCCCCTGTTGCTGCTGGTGTTATGTAATGACTTGTGTACCATGTTTTACTGCCCCTGTTGCTGCTGATGTTCTGTAATGACTTGTGTACCTTGTTTTACTGCCCCTGTTTCTGCTGGTGTTCTGTAATGACTTGTTTATCAGGTTTTACTGCCCCTGTTGCTGCTAGTGTTATGTAATGACTTGGTTATCAGATTTTACTGCCCCTGTTGCTGCTGGTGTTCTGTAATGACTTGTTTACCATGTTTTACTGCCCCTGTTGCTGCTGGTGTTCTGTAATGACTTGTTTACCATGTTTTACTGCCCCTGTTGCTGCTGGTGTTCTGTAATGACTTGTGTACCATGTTTTACTGCCCATGTTGCTGCTGGTGTTATGTAATGACTTGTGTACCATGTTTTACTGCCCCTGTTGCGGCTGGTGTTATGTAATGACTTGTTTATCAGATTTTACTGCCCCTGTTGCTGCTGGTGTTCTGTAATGACTTGTTTACCATGTTTTACTGCCCCTGTTGCTGCTTGTGTTCTGTAATGACTTGTGTACCATGTTTTACTGCCCATGTTGCTGCTGGTGTTATGTAATGACTTGTGTACCATGTTTTACTGCCCCTGTTGCTGCTGTTGGTCTGTAATGTCTAGTGTACCATGTTGTACTGCCCCTGTTGCTGCTGGTGTTATGTAATGACTTGTGTACCATGTTGTACTGCCCTTGTTGCTGCTGGTGTTATGTAATGACTTGTGTACCATGTTTTACTGCCCATGTTGCTGCTGGTGTTATGTAATGACTTGTTTATCAGGTTTTACTGCCCCTTGTTGCTGCTGGTGTTATGTAATGACTTGTGTACCATGTTTTACTGCCCATGTTGCTGCTGGTGTTATGTAATGAATTGTGTACCATGTTTTACTGCCCCTGTTGCTGCTGGTGTTCTGTAATGACTTGTGTACCATGTTGTACTGCCCCTGTTGCTGCTGGTGTTCTGTAATGACTTGTGTACCATGTTTTACTGCCCCTGTTGCTGCTGGTGTTATGTAATGACTTGTTTATCAGGTTTTACTGCCCCTTGTTGCTGCTGGTGTTATGTAATGACTTGTGTACCATGTGTTACTGCCCATGTTGCTGCTGGTGTTATGTAATGACTTGTTTATCAGGTTTTACTGCCCCTTGTTGCTGCTGGTGTTATGTAATGACTTGTGTACCATGTTTTACTGCCCCTGTTGCTGCTGGTGTTCTGTAATGACTTGTGTACCATGTTTTACTGCCCCTGTTGCTGCTGGTGTTATGTAATGACTTGTTTATCAGGTTTTACTGCCCCTGTTGCTGCTGGTGTTCTGTAATGACTTGTTTATCAGGTTGTACTGCCCCTGTTGCTGCTGGTGATCTGTAATGACTTGTTTATCAGGTTTTACTGCCCCTGTTGCTGCTGGTGTTCTGTAATGACTTGTTTATCAGGTTTTACTGCCCCTGTTGCTGCTGGTGTTATGTAATGACTTGTTTATCAGGTTGTACTGCCCCTGTTGCTGCTGGTGTTCTGTAATGACTTGTTTATCAGGTTTTACTGCCCCTGTTGCTGCTGGTGTTCTGTAATGACTTGTGTACAATGTTTTACTGCCCCTGTTGCTGCTGGTGTTATGTAATGACTTGTGTACCATGTTTTACTGCCCATGTTGCTGCTGGTGGTCTGTAATGACTTGTGTACCATGTTCTACTGCCCCTGTTGCTGCTGGTGTTATGTAATGACTTGTGTACCATGTTTTACTGCCCCTGTTGCTGCTGGTGTTCTGTAATGACTTGTGTACCATGTTTTACTGCCCCTGTTGCTGCTGGTGTTATGTAATGACTTGTTTATCAGGTTTTACTGCCCCTGTTGCTGTTGGTGTTATGTAATGACTTGTGTACCATGTTGTACTGCCCCTGTTGCTGCTGGTGTTATGTAATGACTTGTTTATCAGGTTTTACTGCCCCTTGTTGCTGCTGGTGTTATGTAATGACTTGTGTACTATGTTGTACTGCCCCTGTTGCTGCTGGTGTTCTGTAATGACTTGTTTACCATGTTTTACTGCCCCTGTTGCTGGTGGTGTTCTGTAATGACTTGTGTACCATGTTTTACTGCCCATGTTGCTGCTGGTGTTATGTAATGACTTGTGTACCATGTTTTACTGCCCCTGTTGCGGCTGGTGTTATGTAATGACTTGTTTATCAGATTTTACTGCCCCTGTTGCTGCTGGTGTTCTGTAATGACTTGTTTACCATGTTTTACTGCCCCTGTTGCTGCTGGTGTTCTGTAATGACTTGTCTATCAGGTGTTACTGCCCCTGTTGCTGCTGGTGTTCTGTACTGACTTGTTTATCAGGTTTTACTGCCCCTTTTGCTGCTGGTGTTATGTAATGACTTGTGTACCATGTTTTACTGCCCCTGTTGCTGCTGGTGTTATGTAATGACTTGTGTACCATGTTTTACTGCCCCTGTTGCTGCTGGTGTTCTGTAATGACTTGTGTACCATGTTTTACTGCCCCTGTTGCTGCTGGTGTTATGTAATGACTTGTTTATCAGGTTTTACTGCCCCTGTTGCTGCTGGTGTTCTGTAATGACTTGTGTACCATGTTTTACTGCCCCTGTTGCTGCTGGTGTTATGTAATGACTTGTTTATCAGGTTTTACTGCCCCTGTTGCTGCTGGTGTTATGTAATGACTTGTGTACCATGTTGTACTGCCCCTGTTGCTGCTGGTGTTCTGTAATGACTTGTTTACCATGTTTTACTGCCCCTGTTGCTGCTGGTGTTCTGTAATGACTTGTTTACCATGTTTTACTGCCCCTGTTGCTGCTGGTGTTCTGTAATGACTTGTGTACCATGTTTTACTGCCCATGTTGCTGCTGGTGTTATGTAATGACTTGTGTACCATGTTTTACTGCCCCTGTTGCGGCTGGTGTTATGTAATGACTTGTTTATCAGATTTTACTGCCCCTGTTGCTGCTGGTGTTCTGTAATGACTTGTTTACCATGTTTTACTGCCCCTGTTGCTGCTTGTGTTCTGTAATGACTTGTGTACCATGTTTTACTGCCCATGTTGCTGCTGGTGTTATGTAATGACTTGTGTACCATGTTTTACTGCCCCTGTTGCTGCTGTTGGTCTGTAATGTCTAGTGTACCATGTTGTACTGCCCCTGTTGCTGCTGGTGTTAGGTAATGACTGGTGTACCATGTTTTACTGCCCCTGTTGCTGCTGGTGTTCTGTAATGACTTGTGTACCATGTTGTACTGCCCTTGTTGCTGCTGGTGTTACGTAATGACTTGTGTACCATGTTTTACTGCCCCTGTTGCTGCTGGTGTTATGTAATGACTTGTTTATCAGGTTGTACTGCCCCTTGTTGCTGCTGGTGTTATGTAATGACTTGTGTACCATGTGTTACTGCCCCTGTTGCTGCTGGTGTTATGTAATGACTTGTGTACCATGTTGTACTGCCCCTGTTGCTGCTGGTGTTCTGTAATGACTTGTGTACCATGTTTTACTGCCCCTGTTGCTGCTGGTGTTATGTAATGACTTGTTTATCAGGTTTTACTGCCCCTTGTTGCTGCTGGTGTTATGTAATGACTTGTGTACCATGTGTTACTGCCCATGTTGCTGCTGGTGTTATGTAATGACTTGTTTATCAGGTTTTACTGCCCCTTGTTGCTGCTGGTGTTCTGTAATGACTTGTGTACCATGTTTTACTGCCCCTGTTGCTGCTGGTGTTATGTAATGACTTGTGTACCATGTTTTACTGCCCCTGTTGCTGCTGGTGTTATGTAATGACTTGTTTATCAGGTTTTACTGCCCCTGTTGCTGCTGGTGTTCTGTAATGACTTGTTTATCAGGTTGTACTGCCCCTGTTGCTGCTGGTGATCTGTAATGACTTGTTTATCAGGTTTTACTGCCCCTGTTGCTGCTGGTGTTCTGTAATGACTTGTTTATCAGGTTTTACTGCCCATGTTGCTTCTGGTGTTATGTAATGACTTGTTTATCAGGTTGTACTGCCCCTGTTGCTGCTGGTGTTCTGTAATGACTTGTTTATCAGGTTGTACTGCCCCTGTTGCTGCTGGTGTTCTGTAATGACTTGTGTACCATGTTTTACTGCCCCTGTTGCTGCTGGTGTTATGTAATGACTTGTGTACCATGTTTTACTGCCCATGTTGCTGGTGGTGGTCTGTAATGACTTGTTTATCAGGTTCTACTGCCCCTGTTGCTGCTGGTGTTCTGTAATGACTTGTGTACCATGATTTACTGCCCCTGTTGCTGCTGGTGTTATGTAATTAATTGATTATCAGGTTTTACTGCCCCTGTTGCTGTTGGTGTTATGTAATGACTTGTGTACCATGTTGTACTGCCTCTGTTGCTGCTGGTGTTATGTAATGACTTGTTTATCAGGTTTTACTGCCCCTTGTTGCTGCTGGTGTTATGTAATGACTTGTGTACTATGTTGCACTACCCCTGTTGCTGCTGGTGTTCTGTAATGACTTGTTTACCATGTTTTACTGCCCCTGTTGCTGCTGGTGTTCTGTAATGACTTGTTTACCATGTTTTACTGCCCCTGTTGCTGCTGGTGTTCTGTAATGACTTGTGTACCATGTTTTACTGCCCATGTTGCTGCTGGTGTTATGTAATGACTTGTGTACCATGTTTTACTGCCCCTGTTGCGGCTGGTGTTATGTAATGACTTGTTTATCAGATTTTACTGCCCCTGTTGCTGCTGGTGTTCTGTAATGACTTGTTTACCATGTTTTACTGCCCCTGTTGCTGCTTGTGTTCTGTACTGACCTGTGTACCATGTTTTACTGCCCATGTTGCTGCTGGTGTTATGTAATGACTTGTGTACCATGTTTTACTGCCCCTGTTGCTGCTGTTGGTCTGTAATGTCTAGTGTACCATGTTGTACTGCCCCTGTTGCTGCTGGTGTTAGGTAATGACTGGTGTACCATGTTTTACTGCCCCTGTTGCTGCTGGTGTTCTGTAATGACTTGTGTACCATGTTGTACTGCCCCTGTTGCTGCTGGTGTTATGTAATGACTTGTGTACCATGTTTTACTGCCCATGTTGCTGCTGGTGGTCTGTAATGACTTGTGTACCATGTTCTACTGCCCCTGTTGCTGCTGGTGTTATGTAATGACTTGTGTACCATGTTTTACTGCCCCTGTCGGTGTTATGTAATGACTTGTTTATCAGGTTGTACTGCCCCTGTTGCTGCTGGTGTTATGTAATGACTTGTGTACCATGTTTTACTGCCCATGTTGCTGCTGGTGTTCTGTAATGACTTGTTTATCAGGTTCTACTGCCCCTGTTGCTGCTGGTGTTCTGTAATGACTTGTGTACCATGATTTACTGCCCCTGTTGCTGCTGGTGTTATGTAATTAATTGATTATCAGGTTTTACTGCCCCTGTTGCTGTTGGTGTTATGTAATGACTTGTTTACCATGTTGTACTGCCCCTGTTGCTGCTGGTGTTATGTAATGACTTGTTTATCAGGTTTTACTGCCCCTGTTGCTGCTGGTGTTATGTAATGACTTGTGTACCATGTTTTACTGCCCATGTTGTTGCTGGTGTTCTGTAATGACTTGTGTACCATGTTTTACTGCCCCTGTTGCTGCTGGTGTTATGTAATGACTTGTTTATCAGGTTTTACTGCCCCTTGTTGCTGCTGGTGTTATGTAATGACTTGTGTACCATGTTTTACTGCCCCTGTTGCTGCTGGTGTTATGTAATGACTTGTTTACCATGTTTTACTGCCCCTGTTGCTGCTGGTGTTCTGTAATGACTTGTGTACCATGTTTTACTGCCCTGTTGCTGCTGGTGTTATGTAATGACTTGTTTACCATGTTTTACTGCCCCTGTTGCTGCTGGTGTTATGTAATGACTTGTTTATCAGGTTTTACTGCCCCTGTTGCTGCTGGTGTTCTGTAATGACTTGTTTATCAGGTTTTACTGCCCCTGTTGCTGCTGGTGTTCTGTAATGACTTGTTTATCAGGTTTTACTGCCCCTGTTGCTGCTGGTGTTATGTAATGACTTGTGTACCATGTTTTACTGCCCCTGTTGCTGCTGGTGTTCTGTAATGACTTGTGTACCATGTTTTACTGCCCCTGTTGCTGCTGGTGTTCTGTAATGACTTGTTTATCAGGTTTTACTGCCCCTGTTGCTGCTGGTGTTATGTAATGACTTGTTTATCAGATTTACTGCCCCTGTTGCTGCTGGTGTTATGTAATGACTTGTTTACCATGTTTTACTGCCCCTGTTGCTGCTGGTGTTATGTAATGACTTGTGTACCATGTTTTACTGCCCCTGTTGCTGCTGGTGTTATGTAATGACTTGTGTACCATGTTTTACTGCCCCTGTTGCTGCTGGTGTTATGTAATGACTTGTTTATCAGGTTTTACTGCCCCTGTTGCTGCTGGTGTTCTGTAATGACTTGTTTACCATGTTTTACTGCCCCTGTTGCTGCTGGTGTTCTGTAATGACTTGTTTACCATGTTTTACTGCCCCTGTTGCTGCTGGTGTTCTGTAATGACTTGTGTATATGTTTTACTGCCCCTGTTGCTGCTGGTGTTATGTAATGACTTGTGTACTATGTTTTACTGCCCCTGTTGCGGCTGGTGTTATGTAATGACTTGTTTATCAGATTTTACTGCCCCTGTTGCTGCTGGTGTTCTGTAATGACTTGTTACCATGTTTTACTGCCCCTGTTGATGCTTGTGTTCTGTAATGACTTGTGTACCATGTTTTACTGCCCATGTTGCTGCTGGTGTTATGTAATGACTTGTGTACCATGTTTTACTGCCCCTGTTGCTGCTGTTGGTCTGTAATGTCTAGTGTACCATGTTGTACTGCCCCTGTTGCTGCTGGTGTTAGGTAATGACTGGTGTACCATGTTTTACTGCCCCTGTTGCTGCTGGTGTTCTGTAATGACTTGTGTACCATGTTGTACTGCCCTTTTTGCTGCTGGTGTTACGTAATGACTTGTGTACTATGTTTTACTGCCCCTGTTGCTGCTGGTGTTATGTAATGACTTGTTTATCAGGTTTTACTGCCCCTTGTTGCTGCTGGTGTTATGTAATGACTTGTGTACCATGTGTTACTGCCCCTGTTGCTGCTTGTGTTATGTAATGACTTGTGTACCATGTTGTACTGCCCCTGTAGCTGCTGGTGTTCTGTAATGACTTGTGTACCATGTTTTACTGCCCCTGTTGCTGCTGGTGTTATGTAATGACTTGTGTACCATGTTTTACTGCCCCTGTTGCTGCTGGTGTTATGTAATGACTTGTTTATCAGGTTTTACTGCCCCTTGTTGCTGCTGGTGTTATGTAATGACTTGTGTACCATGTGTTACTGCCCATGTTGCTGCTGGTGTTATGTAATGACTTGTTTATCAGGTTTTACTGCCCCTTGTTGCTGCTGGTGTTATGTAATGACTTGTGTACCATGTTTTACTGCCCCTGTTGCTGCTGGTGTTCTGTAATGACTTGTGTACCATGTTTTACTGCCCCTGTTGCTGCTGGTGTTATGTAATGACTTGTGTACAATGTTTTACTGCCCCTGTTGGTGCTGGTGTTATGTAATGACTTGTTTATCAGGTTGTACTGCCCATGTTGCTGCTGGTGTTATGTAATGACTTGTTTATCAGGTTTTACTGCCCCTGTTGCTGCTGGTGTTCTGTAATGACTTGTTTATCAGGTTGTACTGCCCCTGTTGCTGCTGGTGTTCTGTAATGACTTGTTTATCAGGTTTTACTGCCCCTGTTGCTGCTGGTGTTATGTAATGACTTGTTTATCAGGTTTTACTGCCCCTGTTGCTGCTGGTGTTCTGTAATGACTTGTTTATCAGGTTGTACTGCCCCTGTTGCTGCTGGTGTTCTGTAATGACTTGTGTACCATGTTTTACTGCCCCTGTTGCTGCTGGTGTTATGTAATGACTTGTGTACCATGTTTTACTGCCCATGTTGCTGCTGGTGGTCTGTAATGACTTGTGTACCATGTTCTACTGCCCCTGTTGCTGCTGGTGTTATGTAATGACTTGTTTATCAGGTTGTACTGCCCCTGTTGCTGCTGGTGTTCTGTAATGACTTGGTTATCAGGTTTTACTGCCCCTGTTGCTGATGGTGTTCTGTAATGACTTGTGTACCATGTTTTACTGCCCCTGTTGCTGCTGGTGTTCTGTAATGACTTGTGTACCATGTTTTACTGCCCCTGTTGCTGCTGGTGTTCTGTAATGACTTGTGTACCATGTTTTACTGCCCCTGTTGCTGCTGGTGTTCTGTAATGACTTGTTTATCAGGTTTTACTGCCCCTGTTGCTGCTGGTGTTATGTAATGACTTGGTTATCAGTTTTACTGCCCCTGTTGCTGCTGGTGTTATGTAATGACTTGTGTACCATGTTTTACTGCCCCTGTTGCTGCTGGTGTTCTGTAATGACTTGTGTACCATGTTTTACTGCCCCTGTTGCTGCTGGTGTTATGTAATGACTTGTGTACCATGTTTACTGCCCCTGTTGCTGCTGGTGTTATGTAATGACTTGTTATCAGTTTTACTGCCCCTGTTGCTGCTGGTGTTATGTAATGACTTGTTTACCATGTTTTACTGCCCCTGTTGCTGCTGGTGTTATGTAATGACTTGTTTATCATGTTTTACTGCCCCTGTTGCTGCTGGTGTTATGTAATGACTTGTGTACCATGTTTTACTGCCCCTGTTGCTGCTGGTGTTCTGTAATGACTTGTGTACCATGTTTTACTGCCCCTGTTGCTGCTGGTGTTATGTAATGACTTGTTTATCAGGTTTTACTGCCCCTTGTTGCTGCTGGTGTTATGTAATGACTTGTGTACTATGTTGTACTGCCCCTGTTGCTGCTGGTGTTCTGTAATGACTTGTTTACCATGTTTTACTGCCCCTGTTGCTGGTGGTGTTCTGTAATGACTTGTGTACCATGTTTTACTGCCCATGTTGCTGCTGGTGTTATGTAATGACTTGTGTACCATGTTTTACTGCCCCTGTTGCGGCTGGTGTTATGTAATGACTTGTTTATCAGATTTTACTGCCCCTGTTGCTGCTGGTGTTCTGTAATGACTTGTCTATCAGGTTTTACTGCCCCTGTTGCTGCTGGTGTTCTGTAATGACTTGTTTATCAGGTTTTACTGCCCCTTTTGCTGCTGGTGTTATGTAATGACTTGTGTACATGTTTTACTGCCCCTGTTGCTGCTGGTGTTATGTAATGACTTGTGTACCATGTTTTACTGCCCCTGTTGCTGCTGGTGTTCTGTAATGACTTGTGTACCATGTTTTACTGCCCCTGTTGCTGC
>JABXNX010000026.1:137315-170560 GCA_014843695.1 Archivesica marissinica | reverse complement strand
TGTTTTACTGCCCCTGTTGGTGCTGGTGTTATGTAATGACTTGTTTATCAGGTTGTACTGCCCATGTTGCTGCTGGTGTTATGTAATGACTTGTTTATCAGGTGTTACTGCCCCTGTTGCTGCTGGTGTTCTGTAATGACTTGTTTATCAGGTTGTACTGCCCCTGTTGCTGCTGGTGTTCTGTAATGACTTGTTTATCAGGTTTTACTGCCCCTGTTGCTGCTGGTGTTCTGTAATGACTTGTTTATCAGGTTTTACTGCCCCTGTTGCTGCTGGTGTTCTGTAATGACTTGTGTATCAGGTTGTACTGCCCTGTTGCTGCTGGTGTTCTGTAATGACTTGTGTACCATGTTTTACTGCCCCTGTTGCTGCTGGTGTTATGTAATGACTTGTGTACCATGTTTTACTGCCCATGTTGCTGCTGGTGGTCTGTAATGACTTGTGTACCATGTTCTACTGCCCCTGTTGCTGCTGGTGTTATGTAATGACTTGTTTATCAGGTTGTACCGCCCCTGTTGCTGCTGGTGTTCTGTAATGACTTGGTTATCAGGTTTTACTGCCCCTGTTGCAGATGGTGTTCTGTAATGACTTGTGTACCTTGTTTTACTGCCCCTGTTGCTGCTGGTGTTCTGTAATGACTTGTGTACCATGTTTTACTGCCCCTGTTGCTGCTGGTGTTCTGTAATGACTTGTGTACCATGTTTTACTGCCCCTGTTGCTGCTGGTATTCTGTAATGACTTGTTTATCAGGTTTTACTGCCCCTGTTGCTGCTTGTGTTATGTAATGACTTGGTTATCAGATTTTACTGCCCCTGTTGCTGCTGGTGTTCTGTAATGACTTGTTTACCATGTTTTACTGCCCCTGTTGCTGCTGGTGTTCTGTAATGACTTGTGTACCATGTTTTACTGCCCCTGTTGCTGCTGGTGTTATGTAATGACTTGTGTACCATGTTTTACTGCCCCTGTTGCGGCTGGTGTTATGTAATGACTTGTTTATCAGGTTTTACTGCCCCTGTTGCTGCTGGTGTTCTGTAATGACTTGTTTACCATGTTTTACTGCCCCTGTTGCTGCTGGTGTTCTGTAATGACTTGTTTATCAGGTTTTACTGCCCCTGTTGCTGCTGGTGTTATGTAATGACTTGTGTACATGTTTTACTGCCCCTGTTGCTGCTGTTGTTCTGTAATGTCTAGTGTACCATGTTGTACTGCCCCTGTTGCTGCTGGTGTTATGTAATGACTGGTGTACCATGTATTACTGCCCCTGTTGCTGTTGGTGTTCTGTAATGACTTGTGTACCATGTTGTACTGCCCTTGTTGCTGCTGGTGTTATGTAATGACTTGTGTAACATGTTTTACTGCCCCTGTTGCTGCTGGTGTTATGTAATGACTTGTGTACCATGTTTTACTGCCCATGTTGCTGCTGGTGTTCTGTAATAACTTGTGTACCATGTTTTACTGCCCCTGTTGCTGCTGGTGTTATGTAATGACTTGTTTATCAGGTTTTACTGCCCCTGTTGCAGCTGGTGTTCTGTAATGACTTGTGTACCATGATTTACTGCCCCTGTTGCTGCTGGTGTTATGTAATTAATTTATTATCAGGTTTTACTGCCCCTGTTGCTGTTGGTGTTATGTAATGACTTGTGTACCATGTTGTACTGCCCCTGTTGCTGCTGGTGTTATGTAATGACTTGTTTATCAGGTTTTTACTGCCCCTTGTTGCTGCTGGTGTTATGTAGTGACTTGTGTACTATGTTGTACTGCCCCTGTTGCTGCTGTTGTTCTGTAATGACTTGTTTACCATGTTTTACTGCCCCTGTTGCTGCTGGTGTTCTGTAATGACTTGTGTACCATGTTTTACTGCCCATGTTGCTGCTGGTGTTATGTAATGACTTGTGTACCATGTTTTACTGCCCCTGTTGTGGCTGGTGTTACGTAATGACTTGTGTACCATGTTTTACTGCCCCTGTTGCTGCTGGTGTTATGTAATGACTTGTTTATCAGGTTTTACTGCCCCTTGTTGCTGCTGGTGTTATGTAATGACTTGTGTACCATGTGTTACTGCCCCTGTTGCTGTTGGTGTTATGTAATGACTTGTGTACCATGTTGTACTGCCCCTGTTGCTGCTGGTGTTATGTAATGACTTGTTTATCAGGTTTTACTGCCACTTGTTGCTGCTGGTGTTATGTAATGACTTGTGTACTATGTTGTACTGCCCCTGTTGCTGCTGGTGTTCTGTAATGACTTGTTTACCATGTTTTACTGCCCCTGTTGCTGCTGGTGTTCTGTAATGACTTGTTTACCATGTTTTACTGCCCCTGTTGCTGCTGGTGTTCTGTAATGACTTGTGTACCATGTTTTACTGCCCCTGTTGCTGCTGGTGTTGTAATGACTTGTGTACCATGTTTTACTGCCCCTGTTGCTGCTGGTGTTATGTAATGACTTGTTTATCATTTTACTGCCCCTGTTGCTGCTGGTGTCTGTAATGACTTGTTTACCATGTTTTACTGCCCCTGTTGCTGCTGGTGTTCTGTAATGACTTGTGTACATGTTTTACTGCCCCTGTTGCTGCTGGTGTTATGTAATGACTTGTGTACCATGTTTTACTGCCCCTGTTGCTGCTGGTGTTCTGTAATCTTGTGTACCATGTTTACTGCCCCTGTTGCTGCTGGTGTTATGTAATGACTGTGTACCAGTTTACTGCCCCTGTTGCTGCTGGTGTTATGTAATGACTTGTGTACCATGTTGTACTGCCCTGTTGCTGCTGGTGTTATGTAATGACTTGTGTACCATGTTTTACTGCCCCTGTTGCTGCTGGTGTTATGTAATGACTTGTTTATCAGGTTTTACTGCCCCTGTTGCTGCTGGTGTTATGTAATGACTTGTGTACCATGTTTTACTGCCCCTGTTGCTGCTGGTGTTATGTAATGACTTGTGTACCATGTTTTACTGCCCCTGTTGCTGCTGGTGTTATGTAATGACTTGTGTACCATGTTTTACTGCCCCTGTTGCTGCTGGTGTTATGTAATGACTTGTGTACCATGTTGTACTGCCCCTGTTGCTGCTGGTGTTCTGTAATGACTTGTTTACCATGTTTTACTGCCCCTGTTGCTGGTGGTGTTCTGTAATGACTTGTGTACCATGTTTTACTGCCCATGTTGCTGCTGGTGTTATGTAATGACTTGTGTACCATGTTTTACTGCCCCTGTTGCGGCTGGTGTTATGTAATGACTTGTTTATCAGATTTTACTGCCCCTGTTGCTGCTGGTGTTCTGTAATGACTTGTTTACCATGTTTTACTGCCCCTGTTGCTGCTGGTGTTCTGTAATGACTTGTCTATCAGGTGTTACTGCCCCTGTTGCTGCTGGTGTTCTGTACTGACTTGTTTATCAGGTTTTACTGCCCCTTTTGCTGCTGGTGTTATGTAATGACTTGTGTACCATGTTTTACTGCCCCTGTTGCTGCTGGTGTTATGTAATGACTTGTGTACCATGTTTTACTGCCCATGTTGCTGCTGGTGTTCTGTAATGACTTGTGTACCATGTTTTACTGCCCCTGTTGCTGCTGGTGTTATGTAATGACTTGTTTATCAGGTTCTACTGCCCCTGTTGCTGCTGGTGTTCTGTAATGACTTGTGTACCATGATTTACTGCCCCTGTTGCTGCTGGTGTTATGTAATTAATTGATTATCAGGTTTTACTGCCCCTGTTGCTGTTGGTGTTATGTAATGACTTGTGTACCATGTTGTACTGCCCCTGTTGCTGCTGGTGTTATGTAATGACTTGTTTATCAGGTTTTACTGCCCCTTGTTGCTGCTGGTGTTATGTAATGACTTGTGTACTATGTTGTACTGCCCCTGTTGCTGCTGGTGTTCTGTAATGACTTGTTTACCATGTTTTACTGCCCCTGTTGCTGCTGGTGTTCTGTAATGACTTGTTTACCATGTTTTACTGCCCCTGTTGCTGCTGGTGTTCTGTAATGACTTGTGTACCATGTTTTACTGCCCATGTTGCTGCTGGTGTTATGTAATGACTTGTGTACCATGTTTTACTGCCCCTGTTGCGGCTGGTGTTATGTAATGACTTGTTTATCAGATTTTACTGCCCCTGTTGCTGCTGGTGTTCTGTAATGACTTGTTTACCATGTTTTACTGCCCCTGTTGCTGCTTGTGTTCTGTAATGACTTGTGTACCATGTTTTACTGCCCATGTTGCTGCTGGTGTTATGTAATGACTTGTGTACCATGTTTTACTGCCCCTGTTGCTGCTGTTGGTCTGTAATGTCTAGTGTACCATGTTGTACTGCCCCTGTTGCTGCTGGTGTTATGTAATGACTGGTGTACCATGTTTTACTGCCCCTGTTGCTGCTGGTGTTCTGTAATGACTTGTGTACCATGTTGTACTGCCCTTTTTGCTGCTGGTGTTATGTAATGACTTGTGTACCATGTTTTACTGCCCCTGTTGCTGCTGGTGTTATGTAATGACTTGTGTACCATGTTTTACTGCCCCTGTTGCTGCTGGTGTTATGTAATGACTTGTGTACATGTTACTGCCCCTGTTGCTGCTGGTGTTATGTAATGACTTGTGTACCATGTTTTACTGCCCCTGTTGCTGCTGGTGTTATGTAATGACTTGTTTATCAGGTTTTACTGCCCCTTGTTGCTGCTGGTGTTATGTAATGACTTGTGTACCATGTGTTACTGCCCCTGTTGCTGCTTGTGTTATGTAATGACTTGTGTACCATGTTGTACTGCCCCTGTAGCTGCTGGTGTTCTGTAATGACTTGTGTACCATGTTTTACTGCCCCTGTTGCTGCTGGTGTTATGTAATGACTTGTGTACCATGTTTTACTGCCCCTGTTGCTGCTGGTGTTATGTAATGACTTGTTTATCAGGTTTTACTGCCCCTTGTTGCTGCTGGTGTTATGTAATGACTTGTGTACCATGTGTTACTGCCCATGTTGCTGCTGGTGTTATGTAATGACTTGTTTATCAGGTTTTACTGCCCCTTGTTGCTGCTGGTGTTATGTAATGACTTGTGTACCATGTTTTACTGCCCCTGTTGCTGCTGGTGTTCTGTAATGACTTGTGTACCATGTTTTACTGCCCCTGTTGCTGCTGGTGTTATGTAATGACTTGTGTACAATGTTTTACTGCCCCTGTTGGTGCTGGTGTTATGTAATGACTTGTTTATCAGGTTGTACTGCCCATGTTGCTGCTGGTGTTATGTAATGACTTGTTTATCAGGTGTTACTGCCCCTGTTGCTGCTGGTGTTCTGTAATGACTTGTTTATCAGGTTGTACTGCCCCTGTTGCTGCTGGTGATCTGTAATGACTTGTTTATCAGGTTTTACTGCCCCTGTTGCTGCTGGTGTTCTGTAATGACTTGTTTATCAGGTTTTACTGCCCCTGTTGTTGCTGGTGTTCTGTAATGACTTGTTTATCAGGTTGTACTGCCCCTGTTGCTGCTGGTGTTCTGTAATGACTTGTGTACCATGTTTTACTGCCCCTGTTGCTGCTGGTGTTATGTAATGACTTGTGTACCATGTTTTACTGCCCATGTTGCTGCTGGTGGTCTGTAATGACTTGTGTACCATGTTCTACTGCCCCTGTTGCTGCTGGTGTTATGTAATGACTTGTTTATCAGGTTGTACCGCCCCTGTTGCTGCTGGTGTTCTGTAATGACTTGGTTATCAGGTTTTACTGCCCCTGTTGCAGATGGTGTTCTGTAATGACTTGTGTACCATGTTTTACTGCCCCTGTTGCTGCTGGTGTTCTGTAATGACTTGTGTACCATGTTTTACTGCCCCTGTTGCTGCTGGTATTCTGTAATGACTTGTTTATCAGGTTTTACTGCCCCTGTTGCTGCTTGTGTTATGTAATGACTTGGTTATCAGATTTTACTGCCCCTGTTGCTGCTGGTGTTCTGTAATGACTTGTTTACCATGTTTTACTGCCCCTGTTGCTGCTGGTGTTCTGTAATGACTTGTGTACCATGTTTTACTGCCCATGTTGCTGCTGGTGTTATGTAATGACTTGTGTACCATGTTTTACTGCCCCTGTTGCGGCTGGTGTTATGTAATGACTTGTTTATCAGATTTTACTGCCCCTGTTGCTGCTGGTGTTCTGTAATGACTTGTTTACCATGTTTTACTGCCCCTGTTGCTGCTTGTGTTCTGTAATGACTTGTGTACCATGTTTTACTGCCCATGTTGCTGCTGGTGTTATGTAATGACTTGTGTACCATGTTTTACTGCCCCTGTTGCTGCTGTTGTTCTGTAATGTCTAGTGTACCATGTTGTACTGCCCCTGTTGCTGCTGGTGTTATGTAATGACTTGTGTACCATGTTTTACTGCCCCTGTTGCTGCTGGTGTTATGTAATGACTTGTGTACCATGTTTTACTGCCCCTGTTGCTGCTGGTGTTATGTAATGACTTGTTTATCAGGTTTTACTGCCCCTGTTGCTGCTGGTGTTATGTAATGATTGTTGCTGCTGGTGTTTGTAATGATTGTGTACCATGTTTTACTGCCCCTGTTGCTGCTGGTGTTCTGTAATGACTTGTGTACCATGTTGTACTGCCCCTGTTGCTGCTGGTGTTCTGTAATGACTTGTGTACCATGTTTTACTGCCCCTGTTGCTGCTGGTGTTATGTAATGACTTGTTTATCAGGTTTTACTGCCCCTGTTGCTGCTGGTGTTATGTAATGACTTGTGTACCATGTTTTACTGCCCCTGTTGCTGCTGGTGTTATGTAATGACTTGTTTATCAGGTTTTACTGCCCCTGTTGCTGCTGGTGTTCTGTAATGACTTGTGTACCATGTTTTACTGCCCCTGTTGCTGCTGGTGTTATGTAATTAATTTGTACAGGTTTTACTGCCCCTGTTGCTGCTGGTGTTATGTAATGACTTGTGTACCATGTTGTACTGCCCCTGTTGCTGCTGGTGTTATGTAATGACTTGTTTATCAGGTTTTACTGCCCCTTGTTGCTGCTGGTGTTATGTAATGACTTGTGTACTATGTTGTACTGCCCCTGTTGCTGCTGGTGTTCTGTAATGACTTGTTTACCATGTTTTACTGCCCCTGTTGCTGCTGGTGTTCTGTAATGACTTGTGTACCATGTTTTACTGCCCATGTTGCTGCTGGTGTTATGTAATGACTTGTGTACCATGTTTTACTGCCCCTGTTGCTGCTGGTGTTATGTAATGACTTGTGTACCATGTTTTACTGCCCCTGTTGCTGCTGGTGTTATGTAATGACTTGTTTATCAGGTTTTACTGCCCCTGTTGCTGCTGGTGTTATGTAATGACTTGTGTACCATGTTTTACTGCCCCTGTTGCTGCTGGTGTTATGTAATGACTTGTGTACCATGTTGTACTGCCCCTGTTGCTGCTGGTGTTCTGTAATGACTTGTGTACCATGTTTTACTGCCCCTGTTGCTGCTGGTGTTATGTAATGACTTGTTTATCAGGTTTTACTGCCCCTTGTTGCTGCTGGTGTTATGTAATGACTTGTGTACCATGTGTTACTGCCCATGTTGCTGCTGGTGTTATGTAATGACTTGTTTATCAGGTTTTACTGCCCCTTGTTGCTGCTGGTGTTATGTAATGACTTGTGTACCATGTTTTACTGCCCCTGTTGCTGCTGGTGTTCTGTAATGACTTGTGTACCATGTTTTACTGCCCCTGTTGCTGCTGGTGTTATGTAATGACTTGTGTACAATGTTTTACTGCCCCTGTTGGTGCTGGTGTTATGTAATGACTTGTTTATCAGGTTGTACTGCCCATGTTGCTGCTGGTGTTATGTAATGACTTGTTTATCAGGTGTTACTGCCCCTGTTGCTGCTGGTGTTCTGTAATGACTTGTTTATCAGGTTGTACTGCCCCTGTTGCTGCTGGTGATCTGTAATGACTTGTTTATCAGGTTTTACTGCCCCTGTTGCTGCTGGTGTTCTGTAATGACTTGTTTATCAGGTTTTACTGCCCCTGTTGCTGCTGGTGTTATGTAATGACTTGTTTATCAGGTTGTACTGCCCCTGTTGCTGCTGGTGTTCTGTAATGACTTGTTTATCAGTTGTACTGCCCCTGTTGCTGCTGGTGTTCTGTAATGACTTGTGTACCATGTTTTACTGCCCCTGTTGCTGCTGGTGTTCTGTAATGACTTGTGTACCATGTTTTACTGCCCCTGTTGCTGCTGGTGTTCTGTAATGACTTGTTTATCAGGTTTTACTGCCCCTGTTGCTGCTGGTGTTATGTAATGACTTGTTTATCAGGTTTTACTGCCCCTGTTGCTGCTGGTGTTCTGTAATGACTTGTTTACCATGTTTTACTGCCCCTGTTGCTGCTGGTGTTCTGTAATGACTTGTGTACCATGTTTTACTGCCCATGTTGCTGCTGGTGTTATGTAATGACTTGTGTACCATGTTTTACTGCCCCTGTTGCGGCTGGTGTTATGTAATGACTTGTTTATCAGATTTTACTGCCCCTGTTGCTGCTGGTGTTCTGTAATGACTTGTTTACCAGGTTTTACTGCCCCTGTTGCTGCTTGTGTTCTGTAATGACTTGTGTACAATGTTTTACTGCCCATGTTGCTGCTGGTGTTATGTAATGACTTGTGTACAATGTTTTACTGCCCCTGTTGCTGCTGTTGTTCTGTACTGTCTAGTGTACCATGTTGTACTGCCCCTGTTGCTGCTGGTGTTATGTAATGACTGGTGTACCATGTATTACTGCCCCTGTTGCTGTTGGTGTTCTGTAATGACTTGTGTACCATGTTGTACTGCCCTTGTTGCTGCTGGTGTTATGTAATGACTTGTGTACCATGTTTTACTGCCCCTGTTGCTGCTGGTGTTATGTAATGACTTGTGTACCATGTTTTACTGCCCATGTTGCTGCTGGTGTTCTGTAATGACTTGTGTACCATGTTTTACTGCCCCTGTTGCTGCTGGTGTTATGTAATGACTTGTTTATCAGGTTCTACTGCCCCTGTTGCTGCTGGTGTTCTGTAATGACTTGTGTACCATGATTTACTGCCCCTGTTGCTGCTGGTGTTATGTAATTAATTGATTATCAGGTTTTACTGCCCCTGTTGCTGTTGGTGTTATGTAATGACTTGTGTACCATGTTGTACTGCCCCTGTTGCTGCTGGTGTTATGTAATGACTTGTTTATCAGGTTTTACTGCCCCTTGTTGCTGCTGGTGTTATGTAATGACTTGTGTACTATGTTGTACTGCCCCTGTTGCTGCTGGTGTTCTGTAATGACTTGTTTACCATGTTTTACTGCCCCTGTTGCTGCTGGTGTTCTGTAATGACTTGTTTACCATGTTTTACTGCCCCTGTTGCTGCTGGTGTTCTGTAATGACTTGTGTACCATGTTTTACTGCCCATGTTGCTGCTGGTGTTATGTAATGACTTGTGTACCATGTTTTACTGCCCCTGTTGCGGCTGGTGTTATGTAATGACTTGTTTATCAGATTTTACTGCCCCTGTTGCTGCTGGTGTTAGGTAATGACTGGTGTACCATGTTTTACTGCCCCTGTTGCTGCTGGTGTTCTGTAATGACTTGTGTACCATGTTGTACTGCCCTTGTTGCTGCTGGTGTTACGTAATGACTTGTGTACCATGTTTTACTGCCCCTGTTGCTGCTGGTGTTATGTAATGACTTGTTTATCAGGTTTTACTGCCCCTTGTTGCTGCTGGTGTTATGTAATGATTTGTGTACCATGTGTTACTGCCCATGTTGCTGCTGGTGTTATGTAATGACTTGTTTATCAGGTTTTACTGCCCCTTGTTGCTGCTGGTGTTATGTAATGACTTGTGTACCATGTTTTACTGCCCCTGTTGCTGCTGGTGTTCTGTAATGACTTGTGTACCATGTTTTACTGCCCCTGTTGCTGCTGGTGTTATGTAATGACTTGTGTACAATGTTTTACTGCCCCTGTTGGTGCTGGTGTTATGTAATGACTTGTTTATCAGGTTGTACTGCCCATGTTGCTGCTGGTGTTATGTAATGACTTGTTTATCAGGTGTTACTGCCCCTGTTGCTGCTGGTGTTCTGTAATGACTTGTTTATCAGGTTGTACTGCCCCTGTTGCTGCTGGTGATCTGTAATGACTTGTTTATCAGGTTTTACTGCCCCTGTTGCTGCTGGTGTTCTGTAATGACTTGTTTATCAGGTTTTACTGCCCCTGTTGCTGCTGGTGTTATGTAATGACTTGTTTATCAGGTTGTACTGCCCCTGTTGCTGCTGGTGTTCTGTAATGACTTGTTTATCAGGTTGTACTGCCCCTGTTGCTGCTGGTGTTCTGTAATGACTTGTGTACCATGTTTTACTGCCCCTGTTGCTGCTGGTGTTATGTAATGACTTGTGTACCATGTTTTACTGCCCATGTTGCTGCTGGTGGTCTGTAATGACTTGTGTACCATGTTCTACTGCCCCTGTTGCTGCTGGTGTTCTGTAATGACTTGGTTATCAGGTTTTACTGCCCCTGTTGCTGCTTGTGTTATGTAATGACTTGGTTATCAGATTTTACTGCCCATGTTGCTGCTGGTGTTATGTAATGACTTGTGTACCATGTTTTACTGCCCCTGTTGCGGCTGGTGTTATGTAATGACTTGTTTACCATGTTTTACTGCCCATGTTGCTGCTGGTGTTATGTAATGACTTGTGTACCATGTTTTACTGCCCCTGTTGCGGCTGGTGTTATGTAATGACTTGTTTATCAGATTTTACTGCCCCTGTTGCTGCTGGTGTTCTGTAATGACTTGTTTACCATGTTTTACTGCCCCTGTTGCTGCTGATGTTATGTAATGACTTGTGTACAATGTTTTACTGCCCCTGTTGCTGCTGTTGTTCTGTAATGTCTAGTGTACCATGTTGTACTGCCCCTGTTGCTGCTGGTGTTATGTAATGACTGGTGTACCATGTATTACTGCCCCTGTTGCTGTTGGTGTTCTGTAATGACTTGTGTACCATGTTGTACTGCCCTTGTTGCTGCTGGTGTTATGTAATGACTTGTGTACCATGTTTTACTGCCCCTGTTGCTGCTGGTGTTATGTAATGACTTGTTTATCAGGTTTTACTGCCCCTTGTTGCTGCTGGTGTTATGTAATGACTTGTGTACCATGTTTTACTGCCCATGTTGCTGCTGGTGTTAGGTAATGACTTGTGTACCATGTTTTACTGCCCCTGTTGCTGCTGTTGTTCTGTAATGTCTAGTGTACCATGTTGTACTGCCCCTGTTGCTGCTGGTGTTATGTAATGACTGGTGTACCATGTTTTACTGCCCCTGTTGCTGTTGGTGTTCTGTAATGACTTGTGTACCATGTTGTACTGCCCTTGTTGCTGCTGGTGTTATGTAATGACTTGTGTACCATGTTTTACTGCCCCTGTTGCTGCTGGTGTTATGTAATGACTTGTTTATCAGGTTTTATTGCCCCTTGTTGCTGCTGGTGTTATGTAATGACTTGTGTACCATGTTTGACTGCCCCTGTTGCTGCTGGTGTTATGTAATGACTTGTTTATCAGGTTTTACTGCCCCTGTTGCTGCTAGTGTTATGTAATGACTTGGTTATCAGATTTTACTGCCCCTGTTGCTGCTGGTGTTCTGTAATGACTTGTTTACCATGTTTTACTGCCCCTGTTGCTGCTGGTGTTCTGTAATGACTTGTGTACCATGTTTTACTGCCCATGTTGCTGCTGGTGTTATGTAATGACTTGTGTACTATGTTTTACTGCCCCTGTTGCGGCTGGTGTTATGTAATGACTTGTTTATCAGATTTTACTGCCCCTGTTGCTGCTGGTGTTCTGTAATGACTTGTTTACCATGTTTTACTGCCCCTGTTGCTGCTTGTGTTCTGTAATGACTTGTGTACCATGTTTTACTGCCCATGTTGCTGCTGGTGTTATGTAATGACTTGTGTACCATGTTTTACTGCCCCTGTTGCTACTGTTGTTCTGTAATGTCTAGTGTACCATGTTGTACTGCCCCTGTTGCTGCTGGTGTTATGTAATGACTGGTGTACCATGTTGTACTGCCCTTGTTGCTGCTGTTGTTATGTAATGACTTGTGTACCATGTTTTACTGCCCCTATTGCTGCTGGTGTTATGTAATGACTTGTTTATCAGGTTTTACTGCCCCTTGTTGCTGCTGGTGTTATGTAATGACTTGTGTACCGTGTTTTACTGCCCATGTTGCTGCTGGTGTTCTGTAATGACTTGTGTACAATGTTTTACTGCCCCTGTTGCTGCTGGTGTTATGTAATGACTTGTGTACCATGTTTTACTGCCCCTGTTGCTGCTGGTGTTATGTAATGACTTGTGTACCATGTTTTACTGCCCCTGTTGCTGCTGGTGTTCTGTAATGACTTGTTTATCAGATTGTACTGCCCCTGTTGCTGCTGGTGTTCTGTAATGACTTGTGTACCATGTTTTACTGCCCCTGTTGCTGCTGGTGTTATGTAATGAATTGTTGATCAGGTTTTACTGCCCCTGTTGCTGCTGGTGTTCTGTAATGACTTGTTTATCAGGTTGTACTGCCCCTGTTGCTGCTGGTGTTCTGTAATGACTTGTGTACCATGTTTTACTGCCCCTGTTGCTGCTGGTGTTATGTAATGACTTGTTTATCAGGTTTTACTGACCCTTGTTGCTGCTGCTGTTATGTAATGATTTGTTTGTCAGGTTTTATTGCCCCTTGTTGCTGCCGGTGTTCTGTAACGACTTGTGTACCATGTTTTACTGCCCCTGTTGCTGCTGGTGTTATGTAATGACTTGTGTACCATGTTTTACTGCCCCTGTTGCTGCTGGTGTTATGTAATGACTTGTGTACCATGTTGTACTGCCCCTGTTGCTGCTGGTGTTATGTAATGAATTGTTGATCAGGTTTTACTGCCCCTTTTGCTGCTGGTGTTCTGTAATGACTTTTTTATCAGGTTGTACTGCCCCTGTTGCTGCTGGTGTTCTGTAATGACTTGTGTACCATGTTTTACTGCCCCTGTTGCTGCTGGTGTTATGTAATGACTTGTTTATCAGGTTTTACTGACCCTTGTTGCTGCTGCTGTTATGTAATGACTTGTTTGTCAGGTTTTACTGCCCCTTGTTGCTGCTGGTGTTCTGTAATGACTTGTGTACCATGTTTTACTGCCCCTGTTGCTGCTGTTGTTATGTAATGACTTGTGTACCATGTGTTACTGCCCCTGTTGCTGCTGGTGTTATGTAATGACTTGTTTATCAGGTTGTACTGCCCCTGTTGCTGCTGGTGTTCTGTAATGACTTGGTTATCAGGTTTTACTGCCCCTGTTGCTGATGGTGTTCTGTAATGACTTGTGTACCTTGTTTTACTGCCCCTGTTGCTGCTGGTGTTATGTAATGACTTGTGTACCATGTTTTACTGCCCCTGTTGCTGCTGGTGTTCTGTAATGACTTGTGTACCTTGTTTTACTGCCCCTGTTGCTGCTAGTGTTCTGTAATGACTTGTTTATCAGGTTTTACTGCCCCTGTTGCTGCTAGTGTTATGTAATGACTTGGTTATCAGATTTTACTGCCCCTGTTGCTGCTGGTGTTCTGTAATGACTTGTTTACCATGTTTTACTGCCCCTGTTGCTGCTGTTGTTCTGTAATGACTTTTGTACCATGTTTTACTGCCCATGTTGCTACTGGTGTTATGTAATGACTTGTGTACCATGTTTTACTGCCCCTGTTGCGGCTGGTGTTATGTAATGACTTGTTTATCAGATTTTACTGCCCCTGTTGCTGCTGGTGTTCTGTAATGACTTGTTTACCATGTTTTACTGCCCCTGTTGCTGCTTGTGTTCTGTAATGACTTGTGTACCATGTTTTACTGCCCCTGTTGCTGCTGTTGGTCTGTAATGTCTAGTGTACCATGTTGTACTGCCCCTGTTGTTGCTGGTGTTATGTAATGACTTGTGTACCATGTTTTACTGCCCCTGTTGCTGCTGGTGTTATGTAATGACTTGTGTACAATGTTTTACTGCCCCTGTTGGTGCTGGTGTTATGTAATGACTTGTTTATCAGGTTTTACTGCCCATGTTGCTGCTGGTGTTCTGTAATGACTTGTTTATCAGGTTTTACTGCCCCTGTTGCTGCTGGTGTTATGTAATGACTTGTTTATCAGGTTGTACTGCCCCTGTTGCTGCTGGTGTTCTGTAATGACTTGTTTATCAGGTTGTACTGCCCCTGTTGCTGCTGGTGTTCTGTAATGACTTGTGTACCATGTTTTACTGCCCCTGTTGCTGCTGGTGTTATGTAATGACTTGTTTATCAGGTTTTACTGCCCCTTGTTGCTGCTGGTGTTATGTAATGACTTGTGTACCATGTTTTACTGCCCATGTTGCTGCTGGTGTTCTGTAATGACTTGTGTACCATGTTTTACTGCCCCTGTTGCTGCTGGTGTTATGTAATGACTTGTGTACCATGTTTTACTGCCACTGTTGCTGCTGGTGTTATGTAATGACTTGTGTACCATGTTTTACTGCCCCTGTTGCTGCTGGTGTTCTGTAATGACTTGTTTATCAGGTTGTACTGCCCCTGTTGCTGCTGGTGTTCTGTAATGACTTGTGTACTATGTTTTACTGCCCCTGTTGCTGCTGGTGTTATGTAATGACTTGTTTATCAGGTTTTACTGCCCCTTGTTGCTGCTGGTGTTATGTAATGACTTGTGTACAATGTTTTGCTGCCCATGTTGCTGCTGGTGTTATGTAATGACTTGTGTACCATGTTTTACTGCCCCTGTTGCTGCTGGTGTTATGTAATGACTTGTGTACCATGTTTTACTGCCCCTGTTGCTGCTGGTGTTCTGTAATGACTTGTTTATCAGGTTGTACTGCCCCTGTTGTTGCTGGTGTTCTGTAATGACTTGTGTACCATGTTTTACTGCCCCTGCTGCTGCTGGTGTTATGTAATGAATTGTTTATCAGGTTTTACTGACCCTGTTGCTGCTGATGTTCTGTAATGATTTGTTTATCAGGTTGTACTGCCCCTGTTGCTACTGGTGTTCTGTAATGACTTGCGTACCATGTTTTACTGCCCCTGTTGCTGCTGGTGTTATGTAATGACTTGTTTATCAGGTTTTACTGCCACTTGTTGCTGCTGGTGTTATGTAATGACTTGTTTATCAGGTTTTACTGCCCCTTGTTGCTGCTGGTGTTATGTAATGACTTGTGTACCATGTTTTACTGCCCATGTTGCTGCTGGTGTTCTGTAATGACTTGTGTACCATGTTTTACTGCCCCTGTTGCTGCTGGTGTTATTTAATGACTTGTGTACCATGTTTTACTGCCCCTGTTGCTGCTGGTGTTATGTAATGACTTGTTTATCAGGTTTTACTGCCCCTATTGCTGCTGGTGTTATGTAATGACTTGTGTACCATGTTTTACTGCCCATGTTGCTGCTGGTGTTATGTAATGACTTGTTTATCAGGCTTTACTGCCGCTGTTGCAGCTGGTGTTCTGTAATGACTTGTGTACCATGTTTTACTGCCCCTGTTGCTGCTGGTGTTATGTAATGACTTGTGTACCATGTTGTACTGCCCCTGTTGCTGCTGGTGTTATGTAATGACTTGTTTATCAGGTTTTACTGCCCCTGTTGCTGCTGGTGTTATGTAATGACTTGTTTATCAGGTTTTACTGCCGCTGTTGCAGCTGGTGTTCTGTAATGACCTGTTTATCAGGTTTTACTGCTCCTTGTTGCTGCTGGTGTTATGTAATGACTTGTGTATTATGTATTACTGCCCCTGTTGATGCTAGTGTTCTGTAATGACCTGTGTATTATGTTTTACTGCCCCTGTTGATGCTAGTATTCTGTAATGACCTGTGTATTATGTTATGGAATATGTTTCAGGATTTGATGCCACACGGCCAGAGTTTGTTGTGCAGCCTACCTGGCCTAAGAGAAATTACTATGACGAGGATGGTCCAGAGATCGAATTAGAATGTAGAATTACTAATGTTAGCCACACTATCATTTGGTTTAGAAATGGTCAGCTCATTGATACAAAGCAGCTACAGTATCCTTCACAAATACACTCATCTACACTGACAGTATTCTTCACAAATACACTCATCTACACTGACAGTCTCCTTCACAAATACACTCAACTACACATACAGTATTCTTCACTAATACACTCATCTACACTGACAGTATTCTTCACTAATACACTCAACTACACATACAGTATTCTTCACTAATACACTCATCTACACTGACAGTATTCTTCACTAATACACTTAACTACACATACAGTATTCTTCACAAATACACTCATCTACACTAACAGTATTCTTCACAAATACACTCATCTACACTAACAGTATTCTTCACAAATACACTCATCTACACTGACAGTCTCCTTCACAAATACACTCAACTACACATACAGTATTCTTCACTAATACACTCATCTACACATACAGTATCCTTCACAAATACACTCCTCTACACTGACAGTCTCCTTCACAAATACACTCAACTACACATACAGTATTCTTCACTAATACACTCATCTACACTGACAGTATTCTTCACTAATACACTTAACTACACATACAGTATTCTTCACAAATACACTCATCTACACTAACAGTATTCTTCACAAATACACTCATCTACACTAACAGTATTCTTCACAAATACACTCATCTACACTGACAGTCTCCTTCACAAATACACTCAACTACACATACAGTATTCTTCACTAATACACTCATCTACACATACAGTATCCTTCACAAATACACTCATCTACACTGACAGTCTCCTTCACAAATACACTCATCTACACATACAGTATTCTTCACAAATACACTCATCTACACAGGCAGTATCCTTCACAAATACACTCAACTACACATACAGTATTCTTCACTAATACACTCATCTACACATACAGTATCCTTCACAAATACACTCAACTACACATGCAGTATCCTTCACAAATACACTCATCTACACATACAGTATCCTTCACAAATACACTCATCTACACATACAGTATTCTTCACAAATACACTCATCTACACATACAGTATCCTTCACAAATACACTCAACTACACATACAGTATTCTTCACTAATACACTCATCTACACTGACAGTATTCTTCACTAATACACTTAACTACACATACAGTATTCTTCACAAATACACTCATCTACACTAACAGTATTCTTCACAAATACACTCATCTACACTGACAGTATCCTTCACAAATACATTCAACTACACATACAGTATTCTTCACTAATACACTCATCTACACATACAGTATCCTTCACAAATACACTCATCTACACATACAGTATTCTTCACAAATACACTCATCTACACTGACAGTCTCCTTCACAAATACACTCAACTACACATACAGTATTCTTCACAAATATACTCCTGTACACAGACAGTATCCTTCACAAATACACTCATCTACACTGACAGTCTCCTTCACAAATACACTCATCTACACATACAGTATTCTTCACAAATACACTCATCTACACAGGCAGTATCCTTCACTAATACACTCATCTACACATACAGTATCCTTCACAAATACACTCAACTACACATGCAGTATCCTTAACAAATACACTCATCTACACATACAGTATCCTTCACAAATACACTCATCTACACATACAGTATTCTTCACAAATACACTCATCTACACATACAGTATCCTTCACAAATACACTCAACTACACATACAGTATTCTTCACTAATACACTCATCTACACTGACAGTATTCTTCACTAATACACTTAACTACACATACAGTATTCTTCACAAATACACTCATCTACACTAACAGTATTCTTCACAAATACACTCATCTACACTGACAGTATCCTTCACAAATACATTCAACTACACATACAGTATTCTTCACTAATACACTCATCTACACATACAGTATCCTTCACAAATACACTCATCTACACATACAGTATTCTTCACAAATACACTCATCTACACTGACAGTCTCCTTCACAAATACACTCAACTACACATACAGTATTCTTCACAAATATACTCCTGTACACAGACAGTATGCTTCACTAATACACTCATCTACACATACAGTATCCTTCACAAATACACTCAACTACACATACAGTATTCTTCACTAATACACTCATCTACACATACAGTATCCTTCACAAATACACTCATTTACACATACAGTATCCTTCACTAATACACTCATCTACACATACAGTATTCTTCACTAATACACTCATTTACACATACAGTATCCTTCACAAATACACTCATTTACACATACAGTATCCTTCACTAATACACTCATCTACACATACAGTATTCTTCACTAATACACTCATCTACACATACAGTATCCTTCACAAATACACTCATTTACACATACAGTATCCTTCACAAATACACTCAACTACACATACAGTATTCTTCACTAATACACTCATTTACACATACAGTATCCTTCACAAATACACTCATTTACACATACAGTATACTTCACTAATACACTCATCTACACATACAGTATCCTTCACTAATACACTCAACTACACATACAGTATCCTTCACAAATACACTCATCTACACTGACAGTCTCCTTCACAAATACACTCATTTACACATACAGTATCCTTCACTAATACACTCATCTACACATACAGTATCCTTCACAAATACACTCATCTACACATACAGTATCCTTCACTAATACACTCATCTACACATACAGTATCCTTCACTAATACACTCATCTACACATACAGTATCCTTCACTAATACACTCATCTACACATGCAGTATCCTTCACTAATACATGAATGCATCTATAGTACATTACTTGCATGTGGTAGTGAATGCATCTATAGTACATTACTTGCTGTGGTAGTGAATGCATATATAGTACATTACTTGCACGAGGTAGTGAATGCATCTATAGTACATATATCTATAGTACATTACTTGCATGAATGCATCTATAGTACATTACTTGCATGGATGCATCTATAGTACATATATCTATAGTACATTACTTGCATGATGCATCTATAGTACATTACTTGCATGGATGCATCTATAGTACATATATCTATAGTACATGAATGCATCTATAGTACATTACTTGCATGGATGCATCTATAGTACATATATCTATAGTACATTACTTGCATGAATGCATCTATAGTACATTACTTGCATGGATGCATCTATAGTACATATATCTATAGTACATTACTTGCATGAATGCATCTATAGTACATTACTTGCATGGATGCATCTATAGTACATATATCTATAGTACATTACTTGCATGAATGCATCTATAGTACATTACTTGCATGGATGCATCTATAGTACATATATCTATAGTACATTACTTGCATGAATGCATCTATAGTACATTACTTGCATGGATGCATCTATAGTACATATATCTATAGTACATTACTTGCATGAATGCATCTATAGTACATTACTTGCATGGATGCATCTATAGTACATTACTTGCATGAATGCATCAATAGTACATTACTTGCATGAATGCATCTATAGTACATTACTTGCATGAATGCATCTATAGTACATTACTTGCATGACTGCATCTATAGTACATTACTTGCATGAATGCATCTATAGTACATTACTTGCATGAATGCATCTATAGTACATTACTTGCATGAATGCATCTATAGTACATTAATTGCATGAATGCATCGATAGTACATTACTTGCATGAATGCATCTCTAGTACATTACTTGCATGAATGTATATATAGTACATTACTTGCATGGCTGCATCTATAGTACATTACTTGCATGGATGCATCTATTGTACATTACTTGCATGAATGCATCTATAGTACATATATCTATAGTACATTACTTGCATGAATGCATCTATAGTACATTACTTGCATAAATGCATCTATATTACATTACTTGCATGAATGCATCTATAGTACATTACTTGCATGGATGCATCTATAGTACATTACTTGCATGAATGCATCTATAGTACATTACCTGCATGAATGCATCTATAGTACATATATATATAGTACATTACTTGCATGGATGCATCTATAGTACATTACTTGCATGAATGCATCTATAGTACATTACTTGCATGAATGCATCTATAGTACATTACCTGCATGAATGCATCTATAGTACATTACTTGCATGGATGCATCTATAGTACATTACTTGCATGGATGCATCTATATTACATTACTTGCATGAATGCATCTATAGTACATTACTTGCATGGATGCATCTATAGTACATTACTTGCATGAATGCATCTATAGTACATTACTTGCATGAATGCATCTATAGTACATTACTTGCATGGATGCATCTATAGTACATATATCTATAGTACATTACTTGCATGGATGCATCTATAGTACATTACTTGCATGGATGCATCTATAGTACATATATCTATATTACATTACTTGTATGAATGCATCTATAGTACATTACTTGCATGAATGCATCTATAGTACATTACTTGCATGAATGCATCTATAGTACATTACTTGCATGAATGCATCTATAGTACATTACTTGCATGGATGCATCTATAGTACATTACTTGCATGAATGCATCTATAGTACATTACTTGCATGAATGCATCTATAGTACATTACTTGCATGAATGCATCTATAGTACATTACTTGCATGAATGCATCTATAGTACATTACTTGCATGACTGCATCTCTAGTACATTACTTGCATGAATGCATCTATAGTACATTACTTGCATGGATGCATCTATAGTACATATATCTATAGTACATTACTTGCATGGATGCATCTATAGTACATATATCTATAGTACATTACTTGCATGGATGCATCTATAGTACATATATCTATAGTACATTACTTGCATGGATGCATCTATAGTACATTACTTGCATGGATGCATCTATAGTACATTACTTGCATGGATGCATCTATAGTACATTACTTGCATGGATGCATCTATAGTACATTACTTGCATGGATGCATCTATTGTACATTACTTGCATGAATGCATCTATAGTACATATATCTATAGTACATTACTTGCATGGATGCATCTATAGTACATATATCTATAGTACATTACTTGCATGGATGCATCTATAGTACATTACTTGCATGACTGCATCTATAGTACATTACTTGCATGGATGCATCTATAGTACATTACTTGTATGGATGCATATATAGTACATTACTTGCATGGATGCATCTATAGTACATATATCTATAGTACATTACTTGCATGGATGCATCTATAGTACATTACTTGCATGGATGCATCTATAGTACATTACTTGCATGAATGCATCTATAGTACATTACTTGCATGGATGCATCTATAGTACATTACATGCATGGATGCATCTATAGTACATATATCTATAGTACATTACTTGCATGACTGCATCTCTAGTACATTACTTGCATGGATGCATCTATAGTACATATATCTATAGTACATTACTTGCATGACTGCATCTCTAGTACATTACTTGCATGGATGCATCTATAGTACATTACTTGCATGAATGCATCTATAGTACATATATCTATAGTACATTACTTGCATGGATGCATCTATAGTACATTACTTGCATGAATGCATCTATAGTACATATATCTATAGTACATTACTTGCATGGATGCATCTATAGTACATTACTTGCATGGATGCATCTATAGTACATATATCTATAGTATATTACTTGCATGACTGCATCTCTAGTACATTACTTGCATGGATGCATCTATAGTACATATATCTATAGTACATTACTTGCATGACTGCATCTCTAGTACATTACTTGCATGGATGCATCTATAGTACATTACTTGCATGAATGCATCTATAGTACATATATCTATAGTACATTACTTGCATGGATGCATCTATAGTACATTACTTGCATGAATGCATCTATAGTACATATATCTATAGTACATTACTTGCATGGATGCATCTATAGTACATTACTTGCATGGATGCATCTATAGTACATATATCTATAGTACATTACTTGCATGACTGCATCTCTAGTACATTACTTGCATGGATGCATCTATAGTACATTACTTGCATGGATGCATCTATAGTACATTACTTGCATGACTGCATCTATAGTACATTACTTGCATGAATGCATCTATAGTACATTACTTGCATGAATGCATCTATAGTACATTACTTGCATGGATGCATCTATAGTACAGTACTTGCATGGATGCATCTATAGTACATTACTTGCATGGATGCATCTATAGTACATTACTTGCATGAATACATCTATAGTACATTTCTTGCATGACTGCATCTATAGTACATTACTTGCATGGATGCATCTGTAGTACATTACGTGCATGGATGCATCTATAGTACATATATCTATAGTACATTACTTGCATGGATGCATCTATAGTACATTACTTGCATGGATGCATCTATAGTACATTACTTGCATGGATGCATCTATAGTACATTACTTGCATGGATGCATCTATAGTACATTACTTGCATGAATGCATCTATAGTACATTACTTGCATGGATGCATCTATAGTACATTACATGCATGGATGCATCTATAGTACATTACTTGCATGGATGCATCTATAGTACATTACTTGCATGAATGCATCTATAGTACATTACTTGCATGGATGCATCTATAGTACATATATCTATAGTACATTACTTGCATGAATGCATCTATAGTACATTACTTGCATGACTGCATCTATAGTACATTACTTGCATGGATGCATCTATAGTACATTACTTGCATGAATGCATCTATAGTACATTACTTGCATGGATGCATCTATAGTACATTACATGCATGGATGCATCTATAGTACATTACTTGCATGGATGCATCTATAGTACATTACTTGCATGAATGCATCTATAGTACATTACTTGCATGGATGCATCTATAGTACATATATCTATAGTACATTACTTGCATGAATGCATCTATAGTACATTACTTGCATGACTGCATCTATAGTACATTACTTGCATGGATGCATCTATAGTACATTACGTGCATGGATGCATCTATAGTACATTACCTGCATGGATGCATCTATAGTACATTACTTGCATGAATGCATCTATTGTACATTACTTGCATGGATGCATCTATAGTACATTACTTGCATGACTGCATCTATAGTACATTACTTGCATGAATGCATCTATAGTACATTACTTGCATGGATGCATCTATAGTACATTACCTGCATGGATGCATCTATAGTACATTATTTGCATGAATGCATATATTGTACATTACTTGCATGGATGTATCTATAGTACATATATCTATAGTACATTACTTGCATGACTGCATCTATAGTACATTACTTGCATGAATGCATCTATAGTACATTACTTGCATGGATGCATCTATAGTACATTACTTGCATGGATGCATCTATAGTACATTACTTGCATGACTGCATCTATAGTACATTACTTGCATGGAAGCATCTATAGTACATTACTTGCATGGATGCATCTATAGTACATTACTTGCATGGATGCATCTATAGTACATTACTTGCATGGATGCATCTATAGTACATATATCTATAGTACATTACTTGCATGAATGCATCTATTGTACATTACTTGCATGGATGCATCTATAGTACATATATCTATAGTACATTACTTGCATGACTGCATCTATAGTACATTACTTGCATGAATGCATCTATAGTACATTACTTGCATGACTGCATCTATAGTACATTACTTGCATGAATGCATCTATAGTACATTACTTGCATGGATGCATCTATAGTACATTTCTTGCATGGATGCATCTATAGTACATTACTTGCATGACTGCATCTATAGTACATTACTTGCATGGATGCATCTATAGTACATATATCTATACTACATTACTTGCATGACTGCATCTATAGTACATTACTTGCATGAATGCATCTATAGTACATTACTTGCATGAATGCATCTATAGTACATTACTTGCATGAATGCATCTATAGTACATTTCTTGCATGGATGCATCTATAGTACATTACTTGCATGAATGCATCTATTGTACATTACTTGCATGGATGCATCTATAGTACATATATCTATAGTACATTACTTGCATGACTGCATCTATAGTACATTACTTGCATGAATGCATCTATAGTACATTACTTGCATGGATGCATCTGTAGTACATTACGTGCATGGATGCATCTATAGTACATATATCTATAGTACATTACTTGCATGGATGCATCTATAGTACATATATCTATAGTACATTACTTGCATGGATGCATCTATTGTACATTACGTGCATGGATGCATCTATAGTACATATATCTATAGTACATTACTTGCATGGATGCATCTATAGTACATATATCTATAGTACATTACTTGCATGGATGCATCTATAGTACATTACCTGCATGGATGCATCTATAGTACATTATTTGCATGAATGCATCTATAGTACATTACTTGCATGGATGCATCTATAGTACATTACCTGCATGGATGCATCTATAGTACATTATTTGCATGAATGCATCTATAGTACATTACTTGCATGGATGCATCTATAGTACATTACCTGCATGGATGCATCTATAGTACATTATTTGCATGAATGCATCTATAGTACATTACTTGCATGGATGCATCTATAGTACATTACCTGCATGGATGCATCTATAGTACATTATTTGCATGAATGCATCTATAGTACATTACTTGCATGGATGCATCTATAGTACATTACCTGCATGGATGCATCTATAGTACATTATTTGCATGAATGCATCTATAGTACATTACTTGCATGGATGCATCTATAGTACATTACCTGCATGGATGCATCTATAGTACATTATTTGCATGAATGCATCTATAGTACATTACTTGCATGGATGCATCTATAGTACATTACTTGCATGAATGCATCTATAGTACATTACCTGCATGGATGCATCTATAGTACATTATTTGCATGAATGCATATATTGTACATTACTTGCATGGATGTATCTATAGTACATTACTTGCATGGATGCATCTATAGTACATTACTTGCATGGATGCATCTATAGTACATTACTTGCATGACTGCATCTATAGTACATTACTTGCATGGATGCATCTATAGTACATTACTTGCATGAATGCATCTATATTACATTACTTGTATGAATGCATCTGTAGTACATTACGTGCATGGATGCATCTATAGTACATATATCTATAGTACATTACTTGCATGGATGCATCTATAGTACATTACTTGCATGAATGCATCTATAGTACATTACTTGCATGAATGCATCTATATTACATTACTTGTATGAATGCATCTATAGTACATTACTTGCATGGATGCATCTATAGTACATTACTTGCATGGATGCATCTATAGTACATTACTTGCATGGATGCATCTATAGTACATTACTTGCATGGATGCATCTATAGTACATTACTTGCATGGATGCATCTATATTACATTACTTGTATGAATGCATCTATAGTACATTACTTGCATGGATGCATCTATAGTACATTACTTGCATGAATGCATCTATAGTACATTACTTGCATGAATACATCTATAGTACATTACTTGCATGGATGCATATATTGTACATTACTTGCATGGATGCATCTATAGTACATATATCTATAGTACATTACTTGCATGACTGCATCTATAGTACATTACTTGTATGAATGCATCTATAGTACATTACTTGCATGAATGCATCTATAGTACATTACTTGTATGAATGCATCTATAGTACATTACTTGCATGAATGCATCTATAGTACATTACTTGCATGGATGCATCTATAGTACATATATCTATAGTACATTACTTGCATGAATGCATCTATTGTACATTACTTGCATGGATGCATCTATAGTACATATATCTATAGTACATTACTTGCATGACTGCATCTATAGTACATTACTTGCATGAATGCATCTATAGTACATTACTTGCATGACTGCATCTATAGTACATTACTTGCATGGATGCATCTATAGTACATTTCTTGCATGGATGCATCTATAGTACATTACTTGCATGACTGCATCTATAGTACATTACTTGCATGGATGCATCTATATTACATTACTTGTATGAATGCATCTATAGTACATATATCTATAGTACATTACTTGCATGAATGCATGTATTGTACATTACTTGCATGGATGCATCTATAGTACATTACTTGCATGAATGCATCTATAGTACATTACTTGCATGAATGCATCTATAGTACATTACTTGCATGAATGCATCTATAGTACATTACTTGCATGAATGCATCTATAGTACATTTCTTGCATGGATGCATCTATAGTACATTACTTGCATGAATGCATCTATAGTACATTTCTTGCATGGATGCATCTATAGTACATTACTTGCATGGATGCATCTATAGTACATTACTTGCATGACTGCATCTATAGTACATTACTTGCATGACTGCAGCTATAGTACATTACTTGCATGGATGCATCTATAGTACATTACTTGCATGACTGCATCTATAGTACATTACTTGCATGACTGCATCTATAGTACATTACTTGCATGGATGCATCTATAGTACATATATCTATAGTACATTACTTGCATGGATGCATCTATAGTACATTACTTGCATGGATGCATATATAGTACATTACTTGCATGAATGCATCTATAGTACATTACTTGCATGGATGCATCTATAGTACATATATCTATAGTACATTACTTGCATGGATGCATCTATAGTACATATATCTATAGTACATTACTTGCATGGATGCATCTATAGTACATTACTTGCATGGATGCATCTATAGTACATATATCTATACTACATTACTTGCATGACTGCATCTATAGTACATTACTTGCATGAATGCATCTATAGTACATTACTTGCATGCATGCATCTATAGTACATTTCTTGCATGGATGCATCTATAGTACATTACTTGCATGAATGCATCTATAGTACATTTCTTGCATGGATGCATCTATAGTACATTACTTGCATGAATGCATCTATAGTACATTTCTTGCATGAATGCATCTATAGTACATTACTTGCATGACTGCATCTATAGTACATTACTTGCATGACTGCATCAATAGTACATTACTTGCATGACTGCATCTATAGTACATTACTTGCATGACTGCATCTATAGTACATTACTTGCATGAATGCATCTATAGTACATTACTTGCATGAATGCATCTATAGTACATTTCTTGCATGGATGCATCTATAGTACATTACTTGCATGAATGCATCTAATTCTCTTTATCATGATGCCTCCTTAACCACCGTACATACTTCTCCAACTGAACAACAACCAGTCTCTCTTGTTTGAAGATCCTAAACAGTTCCAATCTGGGTTATATAAGTGCCTTGCAAATAACACTGCAGGAAGCATCGGCCACAATGGATCTATTCTAATTACAGGTAATTCCCCTCCCCCACAACCCCCTCCATCCTCCCACCTTCACTGCAGGAAGCATCGGCCACAATGGATATATTCTAATTACAGGTAATTCCCCTCCCCCACAACCCCCTCCATCTTCCGACCTTCACTGCAGGAAGCATCGGCCACAATGGATATATTCTAATTACAGGTAATTCCCCTCCCCCACAACCCCTCCATCCTCCGACCTTCACTGCAGGAAGCATAGGCCACAATTGATATATTCTAATTACAGGTAATTCCCCTTCCCCCCGTCCCCCTCCATCCTCCGACCTTCACAGCAGGAAGCATCAGCCACAATGGATATTTTCCAATTACAGGTAATCAGCCCCTTGTTTTTTAAAATAATTGGCCCCACCTTCTATTATATATTTTGGTCAGTTTCAGCCACAACGGATGAAATTGTATTCACAGATAAACAATATATTGGATGATGTCTTACAGAGTTATAAAACATCTTAGACAGTACTCCTGCATTAGATATATATTGTTATATTATAGTATGACAATGCATAGTTCTCAGTATAGACTAGTATGACTGTGTAAAATTTCCATTAATATAGACAAAACTACAGTTTGACCTTGCAACTTTCCCATTAGCATAGACAAGATATCACTATGACCTTGTACAATTATAGACAAGACTCCAGTATGACCTTGTATAGTTCCCATTAGTATAGACAAGACTTCAGTTTGACGATGTAAAGTTCCCATTCGTACAGACAAGACTCCAGTATGAAAATGTAAAGTTCCCATTAGTATAGACAAGACTCCAGTATGACCATGTAACGTTCCCATTAGTATAGGCAAGACTCCAGTATGACCATATAAAGTTCCCATTAGTATAGACAAGACTCCAGTATGACCTTGTAAAGTTCCCATTAGTATATTCAAGATATCACTATGACCGTGTACAATTCCGATTAATATAGACAAGACTCCAGTATGACATTGTAAAGTGCCCATTAGTATAGACAAGACTCCAGTTTGACCATGTAAAGTTCCCATTCGTACAGACAAGACTCCAGTATGACAATGTAAAGTTCCCATTAGTATAGACAAGATTTCAGTATGACAATGTAAAGTTCCCATTAGTATAGACAAGACTCCAGTATGACCTTGTAAAGTTCCCATTAGTATAGACAAGACTCCAGTTTGACCTTGTAAAGTTCCCATTAGTATAGACAAGACTCCAGTATGACCTTGTAAAGTTCCCATTAGTATAGACAAGACTCCAGTTTGACCTTGTAAAGTTCCTATTAGTATAGACAAGACTCCAGTTTGACCTTGTAAATTTCCTATTAGTATAGACAAGACTCCAGTTTGACCTTGTAAAGTTCCTATTAGTATAGACAAGACTCCAGTTTGACCTTGTAAAGTTCCTATTAGTATAGACAAGACTCCAGTATGACCTTGTAAAGTTCCTATTAGTATAGACAAGACTCCAGTATGACCTTGTAAAGTTCCTATTAGTATAGACACTACTACAGTTTGACCTTGTATAGTTCCCACTAGTATAGACAAGACTCAAGTATGACCTTGTGAAGTTCCTATTAGTATAGGCAAGACTCCAGTATGACCTAGTGTGTATGTATTATATGTAGTGTGTATGACTTGTATGTGGTTGTGTATGACTTTTATGTAGTTGTGTATGACTTGTATGTAGTGTGTATGTATTGTATGTAGTGTGTATGACCTGTATGTAGTGTGTATGACTTGTATGTACTGTGTATGACTTGTATATACTGTGTATGACTTGTATGTAGTGTGTATGACCTGTATGTAGTGTGTATGACTTGTATGTACTGTGTATGACTTGTATGTAGTGTGTATTACTTGTATGTAGTTGTGTATGACTTGTATGTAGTGTGTATGTATTGTATGTAGTGTGTATGACTTGTATGTAGTGTGTATGACATGTATGTACTGTGTATGTATTGTATGTAGTGTGTATGACTTGTAGGTAGTGTGTATGACTTGTATGTAGTGTGTATGTATTGTATGTAGTGTGTATGACTTGTATGTAGTGTGTATGTATTGTATGTAGTGTGTATGACTTGTATGTACAGTGTATGTATTGTATGTAGTGTGTATGACATGTATGTACTGTGTATGACTTGTATGTAGTGTGTATGACTTGTATGTAGTTGTGTATGACTTGTATGTACTGTGTATGACATGTATGTAGTTGTGTATGACTTGTATGTACTGTGTATGACAAGTATGTAGTGTGTATGACTTGTATGTAGTGTGTATGACTTGTATGTAGTTTTGTATGACTTGTATGTAGTTGTATATGACTTGTATGTAGTGTGTATGACTTGTATGTAGTTGTGTATGACCTGTATGTAGTGTGTATGTATTGTATGTAGTGTGTATGACTTGTATGTAGTGTGTATGACCTGTATGTAGTTGTGTATGACTTGTATGTAGTTGTGTATGTATTGTATGTAGTGTGTATGACTTGTATGTAGTGTTTATGACTTGTATGTAGTGTGTATGTATTGTATGTAGTGTGTATGACTTGTATGTAGTGTGTATGTATTGTATGTAGTGTGTATGACTTGTATGTAGTGTGTATGTATTGTATGTAGTGTGTATGACCTGTATGTAGTATGTATGACCTGTATGTAGTGTGTATGACTTGTATGTACTGTGCATGACTTGTATGTAGTGTGTATGACTTGTATGTAGTTGTGTATGACTTGTATGTAGTGTGTATGTATTGTATGTAGTGTGTATGTATTGTATGTAGTGTGTATGACTTGTATGTAGTGTGTATGACATGTATGTACTGTGTATGTATTGTATGTAGTGTGTATGACTTGTATGTAGTGTGTATGACTTGTATGTAGTGTGTATGTATTGTATGTAGTGTGTATGTATTGTATGTAGTGTGTATGACTTGTATGTACTGTGTATGTATTGTATGTAGTATGTATGACATGTATGTACTGTGTATGACTTGTATGTAGTGTGTATGACTTGTATGTAGTTGTGTATGACTTGTATGTACTGTGTATGACATGTATGTAGTTGTGTATGACTTGTATGTACTGTGTATGACATGTATGTAGTGTGTATGACTTGTATGTAGTGTGTATGACTTGTATGTAGTTGTGTATGACTTGTATGTAGTTGTATATGACTTGTATGTAGTGTGTATGACTTGTATGTAGTTGTGTATGACCTGTATGTAGTGTGTATGTATTGTATGTAGTGTGTATGACTTGTATGTAGTGTGTATGACCTGTATGTAGTTGTGTATGACTTGTATGTAGTTGTGTATGTATTGTATGTAGTGTGTATGACTTGTATGTAGTGTGTATGACTTGTATGTAGTGTGTATGTATTGTATGTAGTGTGTATGACTTGTTTGTAGTGTGTATGTATTGTATGTAGTGTGTATGACTTGTATGTAGTGTGTATGTATTGTATGTAGTGTGTATGACTTGTATGTAGTGTGTATGTATTGTATGTAGTGTGTATGTATTGTATGTAGTGTGTATGTATTGTATGTAGTGTGTATGTATTGTATGTAGTGTGTATGACCTGTATGTAGTGTGTATGACCTGTATGTAGTGAGTATGTATTGTATGTACTGTGTATGACTTGTATGTAGTGTGTATGACTTGTATGTAGTGTGTATGACTTGTATGTAGTGTGTATGACTTGTATGTAGTGTGTATGACTTGTATGTAGTGTGTATGACTTGTATGTAGTTGTGTATGACTTGTATGTAGTGTGTATGTATTGTATGTAGTGTGTATGACTTGTATGTAGTGTGTATGACATGTATGTACTGTGTATGTATTGTATGTAGTGTGTATGACTTGTATGTAGTGTGTATGTATTGTATGTAGTGTGTATGACCTGTATGTAGTGTGTATGACCTGTATGTAGTGTGTATGACTTGTATGTACTGTGTATGACTTGTATGTAGTGTGTATGACTTGTATGTAGTTGTGTATGACTTGTATGTAGTGTGTATGTATTGTATGTAGTGTGTATGACTTGTATGTAGTGTGTATGACATGTATGTACTGTGTATGTATTGTATGTAGTGTGTATGACTTGTATGTAGTGTGTATGTATTGTATGTAGTGTGTATGACTTGTATGTAGTGTGTATGACTTGTATGTAGTGTGTATGACTTGTATGTAGTGTGTATGACTTGTATGTAGTGTGTATGTATTGTATGTAGTGTGTATGACTTGTATGTAGTGTGTATGTATTGTATGTAGTGTGTATGACTTGTATGTAGTGTGTATGACTTGTATGTAGTGTGTATGTATTGTATGTAGTGTGTATGACTTGTATGTAGTGTGTACTGTATGTAGTGTGTATGACTTGTATGTAGTGTGTATGACTGTATGTAGTGTGTATGTATTGTATGTAGTGTGTATGACTTGTATGTAGTGTGTATGTATTGTATGTAGTGTGTATGACTTGTATGTAGTGTGTATGTATTGTATGTAGTGTGTATGACTTGTATGTAGTGTGTATGTATTGTATGTAGTGTGTATGTATTGTATGTAGTGTGTATGTATTGTATGTAGTGTGTATGTATTGTATGTAGTGTGTATGACCTGTATGTAGGTGTATGTTTGTATGTAGTGAGTATGTATTGTATGTATGTGTGGTTGTGTGTGTATGTTTGTATGTATGTGTATGATTGTATGTAGTGTGTATGCTGTATGTAGTGTGTATGACCTGTATGTAGTGTGTATGACCTGTATGTAGTGTGTATGTATTGTATGTAGTGTGTATGACTTGTATGTAGTGTGTATGACTTGTATGTAGTGTGTATGACTTGTATGTAGTGTGTATGTATTGTATGTAGTGTGTATGACTTGTATGTAGTGTGTATGACCTGTATGTAGTGTGTATGTATTGTATGTAGTGTGTATGACTTGTATGTAGTGTGTATGACTTGTATGTAGTGTGTATGACTTGTATGTAGTGTGTATGTATTGTATGTAGTGTGTATGTATTGTATGTAGTGTGTATGACCTGTATGTAGTGTGTATGACTTGTATGTAGTGTGTATGACCTGTTTGTAGTGTGTATGTATTGTATGTAGTGTGTATGACTTGTATGTAGTGTGTTTGACCTTTATGTAGTGTGTATGTATTGTATGTAGTGTATATGACTGTATGTAGTGTGTATGTAGTGTGTATGACTTGTATGTAGTGTGTATGACTTGTATGTAGTGTGTATGTATTGTATGTAGTGTGTATGTATTGTATGTAGTGTGAATGTATTGTATGTAGTGTGTATGACCTGTATGTAGTGTGTATGACTTGTATGTAGTGTGTATGACCTGTATGTAGTGTGTATGTATTGTATGTAGTGTGTATGACTTGTATGTAGTGTGTATGACCGGTATGTAGTGTGTATGTATTGTATGTAGTGTGTATGTATTGTATGTAGTGTTTAGGTATTGTATGTAGTGTGTATGTATTGTATGTGGTGTGTATGTATTGTATGTGTAGTGTGTATGTATTGTATGTAGTGTGTATGTATTGTATGTAGTGTGTATGTATTGTATGTAGTGTATATGACCTGTATGTAGTGTGTATGTATTGTATGTAGTGTGTATGACCTGTATGTAGTGTGTATGACTTGTATGTAGTGTGTATGACTTGTATGTAGTGTGTATGTATTGTATGTAGTGTG
>JABXNX010000026.1:35118-136315 GCA_014843695.1 Archivesica marissinica | reverse complement strand
TGTGTATGACTTGTATGTAGTGTGTATGTATTGTATGTAGTGTGTATGACTTGTATGTAGTGTGTATGTATTGTATGTAGTGTGTATGTATTGTATGTAGTGTGTATGACTTGTATGTAGTGTGTATGTATTGTATGTAGTGTGTATGACCTGTATGTAGTGTGTATGACTTGTATGTAGTGTGTATGACTTGTATGTAGTTGTGTATGACTTGTATGTAGTGTGTATGTATTGTATGTAGTGTGTATGACTTGTATGTAGTGTGTATGACTTGTATGTAGTGTGTATGACTTGTATGTAGTGTGTATGTATTGTATGTAGTGTGTATGACTTGTATGTAGTGTGTATGACTTGTATGTAGTGTGTATGACCTGTATGTAGTGTGTATGTATTGTATGTAGTGTGTATGACCTGTATGTAGTGTGTATGACCTGTATGTAGTGTGTATGACTTGTATGTAGTGTGTATGACTTGTATGTAGTGTGTATGACTTGTATGTAGTGTGTATGACTTGTATGTAGTGTGTATGACTTGTATGTAGTGTGTATGACTTGTATGTAGTGTGTATCTTGTATGTAGTGTGTTTATGTAGTGTGTATGTATTGTATGTAGTGTGTATGTATTGTATGTAGTGTGTATGACTTGTATGTAGTGTGTATGACTTGTATGTAGTGTGTATGACTTGTATGTAGTGTGTATGACCTGTATGTAGTGTGTATGTATTGTATGTAGTGTGTATGACTTGTATGTAGTGTGTATGACTTGTATGTAGTGTGTATGACTTGTATGTAGTGTGTATGACCTGTATGTAGTGTGTATGACTTGTATGTAGTGTGTATGACCTGTATGTAGTGTGTATGTATTGTATGTAGTGTGTATGTATTGTATGTAGTGTGTATGACTTGTATGTAGTGTGTATGACTTGTATGTAGTGTGTATGTATTGTATGTAGTGTGTATGTATTGTATGTAGTGTGTATGTATTGTATATAGTGTGTATGTATTGTATGTAGTGTGTATGACTTGTATGTAGTTGTGTATGACTTGTATGTAGTTGTATATGACTTGTATGTAGTGTGTATGACTTGTATGTAGTTGTGTATGACCTGTATGTAGTGTGTATGTATTGTATGTAGTGTGTATGACTTGTATGTAGTGTGTATGACCTGTATGTAGTTGTGTATGACTTGTATGTAGTTGTATATGTATTGTATGTAGTGTGTATGACTTGTATGTAGTGTGTATGACTTGTATGTAGTGTGTATGTATTGTATGTAGTTGTATGACTTGTATGTAGTGTGTATGTTTGTATGTAGTGTGTATGTATTGTATGTAGTGTGTATGACCTGTATGTAGTGTGTATGACCTGTATGTAGTGAGTATGTATTGTATGTACTGTGTATGACTTGTATGTAGTGTGTATGACTTGTATGTAGTGTGTATGACTTGTATGTAGTGTGTATGACCTGTATGTAGTGTGTATGACTTGTATGTAGTGTGTATGACTTGTATGTAGTTGTGTATGACTTGTATGTAGTGTGTATGTATTGTATGTAGTGTGTATGACTTGTATGTAGTGTGTATGACATGTATGTACTGTGTATGTATTGTATGTAGTGTGTATGACTTGTATGTAGTGTGTATGTATTGTATGTAGTGTGTATGACTTGTATGTAGTGTGTATGTATTGTATGTAGTGTGTATGACTTGTATGTACTGTGTATGACTTGTATGTAGTGTGTATGACTTGTATGTAGTTGTATGACTTGTATGTAGTGTGTATGTATTGTTGTAGTGTGTAGACTTGTATGTATGTGTATGACATGTATGTATGTGTATGTATTGTATGTAGTGTGTATGATTTGTATGTAGTGTGTATGACTTGTATGTAGTGTGTATGTATTGTATGTAGTGTGTATGTATTGTATGTAGTGTGTATGACTTGTATGTACTGTGTATGTATTGTATGTAGTGTGTATGACATGTATGTACTGTGTATGACTTGTATGTAGTGTGTATGACTTGTATGTAGTTGTGTATGACTTGTATGTACTGTGTATGACATGTATGTAGTTGTGTATGACTTGTATGTACTGTGTATGACATATATGTAGTGTGTATGACTTGTATGTAGTGTGTATGACTTGTATGTAGTTGTGTATGACTTGTATGTAGTTGTATATGACTTGTATGTAGTGTGTATGACTTGTATGTAGTTGTGTATGACCTGTATGTAGTGTGTATGTATTGTATGTAGTGTGTATGACTTGTATGTAGTGTGTATGACCTGTATGTAGTTGTGTATGACCTGTATGTAGTTTGTATGTAGTGTGTATGACTTGTATGTAGTGTGTATGACTTGTATGTAGTGTGTATGACTTGTATGTAGTGTGTATGACCTGTATGTAGTGTGTATGACTTGTATGTAGTTGTGTATGACTTGTATGTAGTGTGTATGTATTGTATGTAGTGTGTATGACTTGTATGTAGTGTGTATGTATTGTATGTAGTGTGTATGACTTGTATGTAGTGTGTATGTATTGTATGTAGTGTGTATGAATTGTATGTAGTGTGTATGTATTGTATGTAGTGTGTATGACTTGTATGTAGTGTGTATGACCTGTATGTAGTGGTATGTATTGTTGTGTTGTTTTGTGTGTGTTATTGTATGTAGTGTGTATGACTTGTATGTTGTGTTGTGTTGTGTGTGTTGTTGTTTTGTGTTGTGTTGTGTGTGTTGTGTTGTGTGTGTTGTGTTGTGTTGTATGTGTATGTAGTGTGTATGACTTGTATGTAGTGTGTATGTATTGTATGTAGTGTGTATGACTTGTATGTAGTGTGTATGTATTGTTGTGTTGTTGTTGTTGTGTTGTTGTTGTGTGTGTTGTGTATGTAGTTGTTATGACTGTATGTAGTGTGTATGACTTGTATGTAGTGTGTATGACCTGTATGTAGTGTGTATGTATTGTATGTAGTGTGTATGACTTGTATGTAGTGTGTATGAATTGTATGTAGTGTGTATGACCTGTATGTAGTGTGTATGACCTGTATGTAGTGTGTATGTATTGTATGTACTGTGTATGACTTGTATGTAGTGTGTATGACTTGTATGTAGTGTGTATGACTTGTATGTAGTGTGTATGTATTGTATGTAGTGTGTATGACTTGTATGTAGTGTGTATGACTTGTATATGTATGTAGTGTGTATGTATTGTATGTAGTGTGTATGATTTGTATGTAGTGTGTATGACTTGTATGTAGTGTGTATGTATTGTATGTAGTGTGTATGTATTGTATGTAGTGTGTATGACTTGTATGTACTGTGTATGTATTGTATGTAGTGTGTATGACTTGTATGTACTGTGTATGACTTGTATGTAGTGTGTATGACTTGTATGTAGTTGTGTATGACTTGTATGTAGTGTGTATGTATTGTATGTAGTGTGTATGACTTGTATGTAGTGTGTATGACATGTATGTACTGTGTATGTATTGTATGTAGTGTGTATGATTTGTATGTAGTGTGTATGACTTGTATGTAGTGTGTATGTATTGTATGTAGTGTGTATGTATTGTATGTAGTGTGTATGACTTGTATGTACTGTGTATGTATTGTATGTAGTGTGTATGACATGTATGTACTGTGTATGACTTGTATGTAGTGTGTATGACTTGTATGTAGTTGTGTATGACTTGTATGTACTGTGTATGACATGTATGTAGTTGTGTATGACTTGTATGTACTGTGTATGACATATATGTAGTGTGTATGACTTGTATGTAGTGTGTATGACTTGTATGTAGTTGTGTATGACTTGTATGTAGTGTATATGACTTGTATGTAGTGTGTATGACTTGTATGTAGTTGTGTATGACCTGTATGTAGTGTGTATGTATTGTATGTAGTGTGTATGACTTGTATGTAGTGTGTATGACCTGTATGTAGTTGTGTATGACTTGTATGTAGTGTGTATGACTTGTATGTAGTGTGTATGACTTGTATGTAGTGTGTATGTATTGTATGTAGTGTGTATGACTTGTATGTAGTGTGTATGTATTGTATGTAGTGTGTATGACTTGTATGTAGTGTGTATGTATTGTATGTAGTGTGTATGACTTGTATGTAGTGTGTATGTATTGTATGTAGTGTGTATGTATTGTATGTAGTGTGTATGTATTGTATGTAGTGTGTATGTATTGTATGTAGTGTGTATGACCTGGATGTAGTGTGTATGACCTGTATGTAGTGAGTATGTATTGTATGTACTGTGTATGACTTGTATGTAGTGTGTATGACTTGTATGTAGTGTGTATGACTTGTATGTAGTGTGTATGACCTGTATGTAGTGTGTATGACTTGTATGTAGTGTGTATGACCTGTATGTAGTGTGTATGTATTGTATGTAGTGTGTATGTATTGTATGTAGTGTGTATGACTTGTATGTAGTGTGTATGACTTGTATGTAGTGTGTATGTATTGTATGTAGTGTGTATGTATTGTATGTAGTGTGTATGTATTGTATATAGTGTGTATGTATTGTATGTAGTGTGTATGTATTGTATGTAGTGTGTATGACTTGTATGTAGTGTGTATGACTTGTATGTAGTGTGTATGACTTGTATGTAGTGTGTATGTATTGTATGTAGTGTGTATGACTTGTATGTAGTGTGTATGTATTGTATGTAGTGTGTATGACTTGTATGTAGTGTGTATGACTTGTATGTAGTGTGTATGACTTGTATGTAGTGTGTATGTATTGTATGTAGTGTGTATGACTTGTATGTAGTGTGTATGTATTGTATGTAGTGTGTATGACTTGTATGTAGTGTGTATGTATTGTATGTAGTGTGTATGACTTGTATGTAGTGTGTATGTATTGTATGTAGTGTGTATGACTTGTATGTAGTGTGTATGTATTGTATGTAGTGTGTATGTATTGTATGTAGTGTGTATGTATTGTATGTAGTGTGTATGTATTGTATGTAGTGTGTATGACCTGTATGTAGTGTGTATGACCTGTATGTAGTGAGTATGTATTGTATGTACTGTGTATGACTTGTATGTAGTGTGTATGACTTGTATGTAGTGTGTATGACTTGTATGTAGTGTGTATGACATGTATGTAGTGTGTATGACTTGTATGTAGTGTGTATGACTTGTATGTAGTTGTGTATGACTTGTATGTAGTGTGTATGTATTGTATGTAGTGTGTATGACTTGTATGTAGTGTGTATGACATGTATGTACTGTGTATGTATTGTATGTAGTGTGTATGACTTGTATGTAGTGTGTATGTATTGTATGTAGTGTGTATGACCTGTATGTAGTGTGTATGACCTGTATGTAGTGTGTATGACTTGTATGTACTGTGTATGACTTGTATGTAGTGTGTATGACTTGTATGTAGTTGTGTATGACTTGTATGTAGTGTGTATGTATTGTATGTAGTGTGTATGACTTGTATGTAGTGTGTATGACATGTATGTACTGTGTATGTATTGTATGTAGTGTGTATGACTTGTATGTAGTGTGTATGACTTGTATGTAGTGTGTATGTATTGTATGTAGTGTGTATGACTTGTATGTAGTGTGTATGTATTGTATGTAGTGTGTATGACTTGTATGTACTGTGTATGTATTGTATGTAGTGTGTATGACATGTATGTACTGTGTATGACTTGTATGTAGTGTGTATGACTTGTATGTAGTTGTGTATGACTTGTATGTACTGTGTATGACATGTATGTAGTTGTGTATGACTTGTATGTACTGTGTATGACATGTATGTAGTGTGTATGACTTGTATGTAGTGTGTATGACTTGTATGTAGTTGTGTATGACTTGTATGTAGTTGTATATGACTTGTATGTAGTGTGTATGACTTGTATGTAGTTGTGTATGACCTGTATGTAGTGTGTATGTATTGTATGTAGTGTGTATGACTTGTATGTAGTGTGTATGACCTGTATGTAGTTGTGTATGACTTGTATGTAGTTGTGTATGTATTGTATGTAGTGTGTATGACTTGTATGTAGTGTGTATGACTTGTATGTAGTGTGTATGTATTGTATGTAGTGTGTATGACTTGTATGTAGTGTGTATGTATTGTATGTAGTGTGTATGACTTGTATGTAGTGTGTATGTATTGTATGTAGTGTGTATGACTTGTATGTAGTGTGTATGTGTATGTATGTGTTGTGTATTTTGTATGTAGTGTGTATGATGTTGTTGTGTATGTTTGTGTATGATGTATGTAGTGTGTATGACTTGTATGTAGTGTGTATGTATTGTATGTAGTGTGTATGTATTGTATGTAGTGTGTATGTTTGTTGTTGTGTGTGTTATGTATGTAGTGTGTATGACTTGTATGTAGTGTGTATGACTTGTATGTAGTGTGTATGTATTGTATGTAGTGTGTATGACTTGTATGTAGTGTGTATGACTTGTATGTAGTGTGTATGACCTGTATGTAGTGTGTATGACTTGTATGTAGTGGTATGTATTGTATGTAGTGTGTATGACTTGTATGTAGTGTGTATGACTTGTATGTAGTGTGTATGACTTGTATGTAGTGTGTATGACTTGTATGTAGTGTGTATGTTGTATGTAGTGTGTATGACTGTTTTGTATGTAGTGTGTATGTATTGTATGTAGTGTGTATGACTTGTATGTAGTGTGTATGACTTGTATGTAGTGTGTATGTATTGTATGTAGTGTGTATGTATTGTATGTAGTGTGTATGACTTGTATGTAGTGTGTATGTATTGTATGTAGTGTGTATGACTGTATGTAGTGTGTATGACTTGTATGTAGTGTGTATGACTTGTATGTAGTGTGTATGACTTGTATGTAGTGTGTATGAATTGTATGTAGTGTGTATGACTTGTATGTAGTGTGTATGACTGTATGTAGTGTGTATGTATTGTATGTAGTGTGTATGACTTGTATGTAGTGTGTATGACTTGTATGTAGTGTGTATGTATTGTATGTAGTGTGTATGTATTGTATGTAGTGTGTATGACTTGTATGTAGTGTGTATGTATTGTATGTAGTGTGTATGTGTATGTATGTGTATGTTGTATGTGTGTGTATGTTGTATGTAGTGTGTTTGTATGTATGTGTATGTGTATGTAGTGTGTATGTATGTTGTGTATGACTTGTATGTAGTGTGTATGACTTGTATGTAGTTGTGTATGACTTGTATGTAGTGTTATGATTGTATGTAGTGTGTATGACTTGTATGTAGTGTGTATGACTTGTATGTAGTGTGTATGTATTGTATGTAGTGTGTATGACTTGTATGTAGTGTGTATGACTTGTATGTAGTGTGTATGACTTGTATGTAGTGTGTATGACTTGTATGTAGTGTGTATGACTTGTATGTAGTGTGTATGTATTGTATGTAGTGTGTATGACTTGTATGTAGTGTGTATGTATTGTATGTAGTGTGTATGACTTGTATGTAGTGTGTATGTATTGTATGTAGTGTGTATGACTTGTATGTAGTGTGTATGTATTGTATGTAGTGTGTATGTATTGTATGTAGTGTGTATGTATTGTATGTAGTGTGTATGTATTGTATGTAGTGTGTATGACCTGTATGTAGTGTGTATGACCTGTATGTAGTGAGTATGTATTGTATGTACTGTGTATGACTTGTATGTAGTGTGTATGACTTGTATGTAGTGTGTATGACTTGTATGTAGTGTGTATGACTTGTATGTAGTGTGTATGACTTGTATGTAGTGTGTATGACTTGTATGTAGTGTGTATGTATTGTATGTAGTGTGTATGTATTGTATGTAGTGTGTATGACTTGTATGTAGTGTGTATGACTTGTATGTAGTGTGTATGTATTGTATGTAGTGTGTATGTATTGTATGTAGTGTGTATGTATTGTATGTAGTGTGTATGACTTGTATGTAGTGTGTATGTATTGTATGTAGTGTGTATGACTTGTATGTAGTGTGTATGTATTGTATGTAGTGTGTATGACTTGTATGTAGTGTGTATGTATTGTATGTAGTGTGTATGACTTGTATGTAGTGTGTATGTATTGTATGTAGTGTGTATGACTTGTATGTAGTGTGTATGTATTGTATGTAGTGTGTATGACTTGTATGTAGTGTGTATGTATTGTATGTAGTGTGTATGACTTGTATGTAGTGTGTATGACTTGTATGTAGTGTGTATGACTTGTATGTAGTGTGTATGACTTGTATGTAGTGTGTATGACTTGTATGTAGTGTGTATGACTTGTATGTAGTGTGTATGACTTGTATGTAGTGTGTATGTATTGTATGTAGTGTGTATGACTTGTATGTAGTGTGTATGACATGTATGTACTGTGTATGTATTGTATGTAGTGTGTATGACTTGTATGTAGTGTGTATGACTTGTATGTAGTGTGTATGTATTGTATGTAGTGTGTATGTATTGTATGTAGTGTGTATGACTTGTATGTACTGTGTATGTATTGTATGTAGTGTGTATGACATGTATGTACTGTGTATGACTTGTATGTAGTGTGTATGACTTGTATGTAGTTGTGTATGACTTGTATGTAGTGTGTATGTATTGTATGTAGTGTGTATGACTTGTATGTAGTGTGTATGACATGTATGTACTGTGTATGTATTGTATGTAGTGTGTATGATTTGTATGTAGTGTGTATGACTTGTATGTAGTGTGTATGTATTGTATGTAGTGTGTATGTATTGTATGTAGTGTGTATGACTTGTATGTACTGTGTATGTATTGTATGTAGTGTGTATGACATGTATGTACTGTGTATGACTTGTATGTAGTGTGTATGACTTGTATGTAGTTGTGTATGACTTGTATGTACTGTGTATGACATGTATGTAGTTGTGTATGACTTGTATGTACTGTGTATGACATGTATGTAGTGTGTATGACTTGTATGTAGTGTGTATGACTTGTATGTAGTTGTGTATGACTTGTATGTAGTTGTATATGACTTGTATGTAGTGTGTATGACTTGTATGTAGTTGTGTATGACCTGTATGTAGTGTGTATGTATTGTATGTAGTGTGTATGACTTGTATGTAGTGTGTATGACCTGTATGTAGTTGTGTATGACTTGTATGTAGTTGTGTATGTATTGTATGTAGTGTGTATGACTTGTATGTAGTGTGTATGACTTGTATGTAGTGTGTATGACTTGTATGTAGTGTGTATGTATTGTATGTAGTGTGTATGACTTGTATGTAGTGTGTATGTATTGTATGTAGTGTGTATGACTTGTATGTAGTGTGTATGTATTGTATGTAGTGTGTATGACTTGTATGTAGTGTGTATGTATTGTATGTAGTGTGTATGTATTGTATGTAGTGTGTATGTATTGTATGTAGTGTGTATGTATTGTATGTAGTGTGTATGACCTGTATGTAGTGTGTATGACCTGTATGTAGTGAGTATGTATTGTATGTACTGTGTATGACTTGTATGTAGTGTGTATGACTTGTATGTAGTGTGTATGACTTGTATGTAGTGTGTATGACTTGTATGTAGTGTGTATGACCTGTATGTAGTGTGTATGACTTGTATGTAGTGTGTATGACTTGTATGTAGTGTGTATGTATTGTATGTAGTGTGTATGTATTGTATGTAGTGTGTATGACTTGTATGTAGTGTGTATGACTTGTATGTAGTGTGTATGTATTGTATGTAGTGTGTATGTATTGTATGTAGTGTGTATGTATTGTATGTAGTGTGTATGTATTGTATGTAGTGTGTATGACCTGTATGTAGTGTGTATGTATTGTATGTAGTGTGTATGTATTGTATGTACTGTGTATGACTTGTATGTAGTGTGTATGACTTGTATGTAGTGTGTATGACTTGTATGTAGTGTGTATGACTTGTACGTAGTGTGTATGACTTGTATGTAGTGTGTATGAGTTGTATGTAGTGTGTATGACTTGTATGTAGTGTGTATGTATTGTATGTAGTGTGTATGACCTGTATGTAGTGTGTATGACTTGTATGTAGTGTGTATGACTTGTATGTAGTGTGTATGACTTATATGTAGTGTGTATGTATTGTATGTAGTGTGTATGACCTGTATGTAGTGTGTATGTATTGTATGTAGTTTGTATGTATTGTATGTACTGTGTATGACTTGTATGTAGTGTGTATGTATTGTATGAAGTGTGTATGACTTGTATGTACTGTGTATGACTTGTATGTAGTGTGTATGACTTGTATGTGGTTGTGTATGACTTGTATGTAGTGTGTATGACATGTATGTGGTTGTGTATGACTTGTATGTAGTGTGTATGTATTGTATGTAGTTGTGTATGACTTGTATGTAGTTGTGTATGTATTGTATGTAGTGTGTATGACTTGTATGTAGTGTGTATGTATTGTATTTAGTGTGTATGACTTGTATGTAGTTGTGTATGTATTGTATGTAGTTGTGTATGACTTGTATGTAGTGTCTATGACATGTATGTAGTTGTGTATCACTTGTATGTAGTGTGTATGACTTGTATGTAGTTGTGTAAGTATTGTATGTAGTGTGTATGACTTGTATGTAGTGTGTATGACTTGTATGTAGTTGTGTATGTATTGTATGTAGTGTATGACTTGTATGTAGTTGTGTATGTATTGTATGTAGTGTGTATGACTTGTATGTAGAGTGTATGTATTGTATGTAGTGTGTATGACTTGTATGTAGTATGTATGACCTGTATGTAGTTGTGTATGACTTGTATGTAGTTGTGTATGTATTGTATGTAGTGTGTATGACTTGTATGTAGTGTGTATATATTGTATGTAGTGTGTATGACTTGTATATAGTGTGTATGACTTGTATGTAGTGTGTATGACTTGTATGTAGTGTGTATGTATTGTATGTAGTTGTGTATGTATTGTATGTAGTTGTGTATGACTTGTATGTAGTGTGTATGTATTGTATGTAGTGTGTATGACTTGTATGTAGTGTGTATGTATTGTATGTAGTGTGTATGACTTGTATGTAGTGTGTATGACCTGTACGTAGTTGTGTATGACGTGTATGTAGTTGTGTATGTATTGTATGTAGTTGTGTATGACCTGTATATAGTGTGTATGACTTGTATGTAGTGTGTATGACTTGTATGTAGTGTGTATGACTTGTATGTAGTGTGTATGACTTGTATGTAGTGTGTATGACTTCTATGTAGTGTGTATGACTTGTATGTAGTTGTGTATGACTTGTATGTAGTTGTGTATGACTTGTATGTAGTTGTGTATGTATTGTATGTAGTGTGTATGACTTGTATGTAGTGTGTATGTATTGTATGTAGTGTGTATGACTTGTATGTAGTGTGTATGTATTGTATGTAGTGTGTATGACTTGTATGTAGTTGTGTATGTATTGTATGTAGTGTGTATGTATTGTATGTTGTGTGTATGACTTGTATGTAGTGTGTATGACCTGTATGTAGTTGTGTATGACTTGTATGTAGTTGTGTATGTATTGTATGTAGTGTGTATGACTTGTTTGTAGTGTGTATGACTTGTATGTAGTGTGTATGACTTGTATGTAGTGTGTATGTATTGTATGTAGTGTGTATGACTTGTATGTAGTTGTGTATGTATTGTATGTAGTGTGTATGCTTTATGTAGTGTGTATGTATTGTATGTAGTGTGTATGACTTGTATGTAGTGTGTATGTATTGTATGTAGTGTGTATGACTTGTATGTAGTGTGTATGTATTGTATGTAGTGTGTATGACTTGTATGTAGTGTGTATGTATGTATGTGTGTGTATGTATTGTATGTAGTGTGTATGACTTGTATGTAGTGTGTATGACTTGTATGTAGTGTGTATGACTTGTATGTAGTGTGTATGAGTTGTATGTAGTGTGTATGACTTGTATGTAGTGTGTATGTATTGTATGTAGTGTGTATGACTTGTATGTAGTGTGTATGACTTGTATGTAGTGTGTATGACTTGTATGTAGTGTGTATGACTTGTATGTAGTTGGTATGACTTGTATGTAGTTGTGTATGTATTGTATGTAGTGTGTATGACTTGTATGTAGTGTGTATGACTTGTATGTACTGTGTATGACTTGTATATACTGTGTATGACTTGTATGTAGTGTGTATGACCTGTATGTAGTGTGTATGACTTGTATGTACTGTGTATGACTTGTATGTAGTGTGTATTACTTGTATGTAGTTGTGTATGACTTGTATGTAGTGTGTATGTATTGTATGTAGTGTGTATGACTTGTATGTAGTGTGTATGACATGTATGTACTGTGTATGTATTGTATGTAGTGTGTATGACTTGTAGGTAGTGTGTATGACTTGTATGTAGTGTGTATGTATTGTATGTAGTGTGTATGACTTGTATGTAGTGTGTATGTATTGTATGTAGTGTGTATGACTTGTATGTACTGTGTATGTATTGTATGTAGTGTGTATGACATGTATGTACTGTGTATGACTTGTATGTAGTGTGTATGACTTGTATGTAGTTGTGTATGACTTGTATGTACTGTGTATGACATGTATGTAGTTGTGTATGACTTGTATGTACTGTGTATGACATGTATGTAGTGTGTATGACTTGTATGTAGTGTGTATGACTTGTATGTAGTTGTGTATGACTTGTATGTAGTTGTATATGACTTGTATGTAGTGTGTATGACTTGTATGTAGTTGTGTATGACCTGTATGTAGTGTGTATGTATTGTATGTAGTGTGTATGACTTGTATGTAGTGTGTATGACCTGTATGTAGTTGTGTATGACTTGTATGTAGTTGTGTATGTATTGTATGTAGTGTGTATGACTTGTATGTAGTGTGTATGACTTGTATGTAGTGTGTATGTATTGTATGTAGTGTGTATGACTTGTATGTAGTGTGTATGTATTGTATGTAGTGTGTATGACTTGTATGTAGTGTGTATGTATTGTATGTAGTGTGTATGACTTGTATGTAGTGTGTATGTATTGTATGTAGTGTGTATGTATTGTATGTAGTGTGTATGTATTGTATGTAGTGTGTATGTATTGTATGTAGTGTGTATGACCTGTATGTAGTGTGTATGACCTGTATGTAGTGTGTATGACTTGTATGTACTGTGTATGACTTGTATGTAGTGTGTATGACTTGTATGTAGTTGTGTATGACTTGTATGTAGTGTGTATGTATTGTATATACTGTGTATGACTTGTATGTACTGTGTATGACTTGTATGTAGTGTGTATGGCCTGTATGTAGTGTGTATGACTTGTATGTACTGTGTATGATTTGTTTGTACTGTGTATGACTTGTATGTACTGTGTATGACTTGTATGTACTGTGTATGACTTGTTTGTACTGTGTATGTATTGTATGTAGTTGTGTATGACTTGTATGTAGTTGTGTATGTATTGTATGTAGTGTGTATGACTTGTATGTAGTGTGTATGTATTGTATGTAGTGTGTATGACTTGTATGTAGTTGTGTATGTATTGTATGTAGTTGTGTATGACTTGTATGTAGTGTGTATGACATGTATGTAGTTGTGTATGACTTGTATGTAGTTGTGTATGTATTGTATGTAGTGTGTATGAATTGTATGTAGTGTGTATGTATTGTATGTAGTGTGTATGACTTGTATGTAGTGTGTATGTATTGTATGTAGTGTGTATGACTTGTATGTAGTGTGTATATATTGTATGTAGTGTGTATGACTTGTATGTAGTGTGTATGACTTGTATGTAGTGTGTATGTATTGTATGTAGTGTGTATGACTTGTATGTAGTTGTGTATGTATTGTATGTAGTTGTGTATGACTTGTATGTAGTGTGTATGACATGTATGTAGTTGTGTATGACTTGTATGTAGTGTGTATGTATTGTATGTAGTTGTGTATGACTTGTATGTAGTTGTGTATGTATTGTATGTAGTGTGTATGACTTGTATGTAGTGTGTATGTATTGTATTTAGTGTGTATGACTTGTATGTAGTTGTGTATGTATTGTATGTAGTTGTGTATGACTTGTATGTAGTGTCTATGACATGTATGTAGTTGTGTATGACTTGTATGTAGTGTGTATGACTTGTATGTAGTTGTGTATGTATTGTATGTAGTGTGTATGACTTGTATGTAGTGTGTATGACTTGTATGTAGTTGTATGTATTGTATGTAGTGTATGACTTGTATGTAGTGTGTATGTATTGTATGTAGTGTGTATGACTTGTATGTAGAGTGTATGTATTGTATGTAGTGTGTATGACTTGTATGTAGTATGTATGACCTGTATGTAGTTGTGTATGACTTGTATGTAGTTGTGTATGTATTGTATGTAGTGTGTATGACTTGTATGTAGTGTGTATATATTGTATGTAGTGTGTATGACTTGTATATAGTGTGTATGACTTGTATGTAGTGTGTATGACTTGTATGTAGTGTGTATGTATTGTATGTAGTTGTGTATGTATTGTATGTAGTTGTGTATGACTTGTATGTAGTGTGTATGTATTGTATGTAGTGTGTATGACTTGTATGTAGTGTGTATGTATTGTATGTAGTGTGTATGACTTGTATGTAGTGTGTATGACCTGTACGTAGTTGTGTATGACGTGTATGTAGTTGTGTATGTATTGTATGTAGTTGTGTATGACCTGTATATAGTGTGTATGACTTGTATGTAGTGTGTATGACTTGTATGTAGTGTGTATGACTTGTATGTAGTGTGTATGACTTGTATGTAGTGTGTATGACTTCTATGTAGTGTGTATGACTTGTATGTAGTTGTGTATGACTTGTATGTAGTTGTGTATGACTTGTATGTAGTGTGTATGTATTGTATGTAGTGTGTATGACTTGTATGTAGTGTGTATGTATTGTATGTAGTGTGTATGACTTGTATGTAGTGTGTATGTATTGTATGTAGTGTGTATGACTTGTATGTAGTTGTGTATGTATTGTATGTAGTGTGTATGATTGTATGTAGTGTTATGACATGTATGTAGTGTGTATGACTTGTATGTAGTGTGTATGACTTGTATGTAGTTGTGTATGTTTGTATGTAGTGTGTATGATTGTATGTGTGTGTGATATGTATTGTATGTATTGTATGTAGTGTATGACTTGTATGTAGTTGTGTATGTATTGTATGTAGTGTGTATGACTTGTATGTAGAGTGTATGTATTGTATGTAGTGTGTATGACTTGTATGTAGTATGTATGACCTGTATGTAGTTGTGTATGACTTGTATGTAGTTGTGTATGTATTGTATGTAGTGTGTATGACTTGTATGTAGTGTGTATATATTGTATGTAGTGTGTATGACTTGTATATAGTGTGTATGACTTGTATGTAGTGTGTATGACTTGTATGTAGTGTGTATGTATTGTATGTAGTGTGTATGTATTGTATGTAGTTGTGTATGACTTGTATGTAGTGTGTATGTATTGTATGTAGTGTGTATGACTTGTATGTAGTGTGTATGTATTGTATGTAGTGTGTATGACTTGTATGTAGTGTGTATGACCTGTACGTAGTTGTGTATGACGTGTATGTAGTTGTGTATGTATTGTATGTAGTTGTGTATGACCTGTATATAGTGTGTATGACTTGTATGTAGTGTGTATGACTTGTATGTAGTGTGTATGACTTGTATGTAGTGTGTATGACTTGTATGTAGTGTGTATGACTTCTATGTAGTGTGTATGACTTGTATGTAGTTGTGTATGACTTGTATGTAGTTGTGTATGACTTGTATGTAGTTGTGTATGTATTGTATGTAGTGTGTATGACTTGTATGTAGTGTGTATGTATTGTATGTAGTGTGTATGACTTGTATGTAGTGTGTATGTATTGTATGTAGTGTGTATGACTTGTATGTAGTTGTGTATGTATTGTATGTAGTGTGTATGTATTGTATGTTGTGTGTATGACTTGTATGTAGTGTGTATGACCTGTATGTAGTTGTGTATGACTTGTATGTAGTTGTGTATGTATTGTATGTAGTGTGTATGACCTGTATGTAGTGTGTATGACTTGTATGTAGTGTGTATGACTTGTATGTAGTGTGTATGTATTGTATGTACTGTGTATGACTTGTATGTAGTGTGTATGACCTGTATGTAGTGTGTATGTATTGTATGTAGTGTGTATGACCTGTATGTAGTGTGTATGACTTGTATGTAGTGTGTATGACTTGTATGTAGTGTGTATGTATTGTATGTAGTGTGTATGTATTGTATGTAGTGTGTATGACCTGTATGTAGTGTGTATGACTTGTATGTAGTGTGTATGACCTGTTTGTAGTGTGTATGTATTGTATGTAGTGTGTATGACTTGTATGTAGTGTGTTTGACCTTTATGTAGTGTGTATGTATTGTATGTAGTGTATATGACCTGTATGTAGTGTGTATGTAGTGTGTATGACCTGTATGTAGTGTGTATGACTTGTATGTAGTGTGTATGTATTGTATGTAGTGTGTATGTATTGTATGTAGTGTGAATGTATTGTATGTAGTGTGTATGACCTGTATGTAGTGTGTATGACTTGTATGTAGTGTGTATGACCTGTATGTAGTGTGTATGTATTGTATGTAGTGTGTATGACTTGTATGTAGTGTGTATGACCGGTATGTAGTGTGTATGTATTGTATGTAGTGTGTATGTATTGTATGTAGTGTTTAGGTATTGTATGTAGTGTGTATGTATTGTATGTGGTGTGTATGTATTGTATGTGTAGTGTGTATGTATTGTATGTAGTGTGTATGTATTGTATGTAGTGTGTATGTATTGTATGTAGTGTATATGACCTGTATGTAGTGTGTATGTATTGTATGTAGTGTGTATGACCTGTATGTAGTGTGTATGACTTGTATGTAGTGTGTATGACTTGTATGTAGTGTGTATGTATTGTATGTAGTGTGTATGTATTGTATGTAGTGTGTATGACCTGTATGTAGTGTGTATGACTTGTATGTAGTGTGTATGACCTGTTTGTAGTGTGTATGTATTGTATGTAGTGTGTATGACTTGTATGTAGTGTGTTTGACCTTTATGTAGTGTGTATGTATTGTATGTAGTGTATATGACCTGTATGTAGTGTGTATGTATTGTATGTAGTGTGTATGACTTGTATGTAGTGTGTATGTATTGTATGTAGTGTGTATGTATTGTATGTAGTGTGTATGTATTGTATGTAGTGTGTATGTATTGTATGTAGTGTGTATGACCTGTATGTAGTGTGTATGACCTGTATGTAGTGTGTATGACTTGTATGTAGTGTGTATGACTTGTATGTAGTGTGTATGACTTGTATGTAGTTGTGTATGACTTGTATGTAGTGTGTATGTATTGTATATACTGTGTATGACTTGTATGTACTGTGTATGACTTGTATGTAGTGTGTATGGCCTGTATGTAGTGTGTATGACTTGTATGTACTGTGTATGATTTGTATGTACTGTGTATGACTTGTATGTACTGTGTATGACTTGTATGTACTGTGTATGACTTGTTTGTACTGTGTATGTATTGTATGTAGTTGTGTATGACTTGTATGTAGTTGTGTATGTATTGTATGTAGTGTGTATGACTTGTATGTAGTGTGTATGTATTGTATGTAGTGTGTATGACTTGTATGTAGTTGTGTATGTATTGTATGTAGTTGTGTATGACTTGTATGTAGTGTGTATGACATGTATGTAGTTGTGTATGACTTGTATGTAGTTGTGTATGTATTGTATGTAGTGTGTATGAATTGTATGTAGTTGTGTATGTATTGTATGTAGTGTGTATGACTTGTATGTAGTGTGTATGTATTGTATGTAGTTGTGTATGACTTGTATGTAGTTGTGTATATATTGTATGTAGTGTGTATGACTTGTATGTAGTGTGTATGACTTGTATGTAGTGTGTATGTATTGTATGTAGTGTGTATGACTTGTATGTAGTTGTGTATGTATTGTATGTAGTTGTGTATGACTTGTATGTAGTGTGTATGACATGTATGTAGTTGTGTATGACTTGTATGTAGTGTGTATGTATTGTATGTAGTTGTGTATGACTTGTATGTAGTTGTGTATGTATTGTATGTAGTGTGTATGACTTGTATGTAGTGTGTATGTATTGTATTTAGTGTGTATGACTTGTATGTAGTTGTGTATGTATTGTATGTAGTTGTGTATGACTTGTATGTAGTGTCTATGACATGTATGTAGTTGTGTATGACTTGTATGTAGTGTGTATGACTTGTATGTAGTTGTGTATGTATTGTATGTAGTGTGTATGACTTGTATGTAGTGTGTATGACTTGTATGTAGTTGTATGTATTGTATGTAGTGTATGACTTGTATGTAGTTGTGTATGTATTGTATGTAGTGTGTATGACTTGTATGTAGTGTGTATGTATTGTATGTAGTGTGTATGACTTGTATGTAGTGTGTATGACCTGTATGTAGTTGTGTATGACTTGTATGTAGTTGTGTATGTATTGTATGTAGTGTGTATGACTTGTATGTAGTGTGTATATATTGTATGTAGTGTGTATGACTTGTATGTAGTGTGTATGACTTGTATGTAGTGTGTATGACTTGTATGTAGTGTGTATGTATTGTATGTAGTTGTGTATGTATTGTATGTAGTTGTGTATGACTTGTATGTAGTGTGTATGTATTGTATGTAGTGTGTATGACTTGTATGTAGTGTGTATGTATTGTATGTAGTGTGTATGACTTGTATGTAGTGTGTATGTGTAGTAGTGTGTATGACGTGTATGTAGTGTGTATGTATTGTATGTAGTGTGTATGACCTGTATGTAGTGTGTATGACTTGTATGTAGTGTGTATGACTTGTATGTAGTGTGTATGACTTGTATGTAGTGTGTATGACTTGTATGTAGTGTGTATGACTTGTATGTAGTGTGTATGACTTGTATGTAGTGTGTATGACTTGTATGTAGTGTGTATGACTTGTATGTAGTTGTGTATGTATTGTATGTAGTGTGTATGACTTGTATGTAGTGTGTATGTATTGTATGTAGTGTGTATGACTTGTATGTAGTGTGTATGTATTGTATGTAGTGTGTATGACTTGTATGTAGTGTGTATGTATTGTATGTAGTGTGTATGTATTGTATGTAGTGTGTATGACTTGTATGTAGTGTGTATGTTTGTATGTAGTGTGTATGACTTGTATGTAGTGTGTATGACTTGTATGTAGTTGTGTATGACTTGTATGTAGTGTGTATGTATTGTATGTAGTGTGTATGACTTGTATGTAGTGTGTATGACTTGTATGTAGTGTGTATGTATTGTATGTAGTGTGTATGTTGTATGTAGTGTGTTGTGTTGTGTGTGTTGTGTTGTGTGGTTGTTTGTTGTTTGTTGTTGTTGTTGTGTTGTTGTTGTGTGTGTTGTTGTTGGTGTGTTGTGTTGTTGTGTTGTTGTTGTGTGTGTTGTTGTTGTGTGTGTTGTTGTTGTGTGTGTTGTGTTGTGTGTGTTGTTGTTGTGTTGTTGTTTGTTGTGTTATTGTATGTAGTGTGTATGATTGTATGTAGTGTGTATGACCTGTATGTAGTGTGTATGACCTGTATGTAGTGTGTATGTATTGTATGTAGTGTGTATGACCTGTATGTAGTGTGTATGACTTGTATGTAGTGTGTATGACTTGTATGTAGTGTGTATGTATTGTATGTAGTGTGTATGTATTGTATGTAGTGTGTATGACCTGTATGTAGTGTGTATGACTTGTATGTAGTGTGTATGACCTGTTTGTAGTGTGTATGTATTGTATGTAGTGTGTATGACTTGTATGTAGTGTGTTTGACCTTTATGTAGTGTGTATGTATTGTATGTAGTGTATATGACCTGTATGTAGTGTGTATGTAGTGTGTATGACCTGTATGTAGTGTGTATGACTTGTATGTAGTGTGTATGTATTGTATGTAGTGTGTATGTATTGTATGTAGTGTGTATGTATTGTATGTAGTGTGTATGACCTGTATGTAGTGTGTATGACTTGTATGTAGTGTGTATGACCTGTATGTAGTGTGTATGTATTGTATGTAGTGTGTATGACTTGTATGTAGTGTGTATGACCTGTATGTAGTGTGTATGTATTGTATGTAATGTATATGACCTGTATGTAGTGTGTATGTATTGTATGTAGTGTGTATGACCTGTATGTAGTGTGTATGACTTGTATGTAGTGTGTATGACTTGTATGTAGTGTGTATGTATTGTATGTAGTATGTATGACCTGTATATAGTGTGTATGACTTGTATGTAGTGTGTATGACCTGTATGTAGTGTGTATGTATTGTATGTACTGTGTATGACTTGTATGTAGTGTGTATGACCTGTATGTAGTGTGTATGTATTGTATGTAGTGTGTATGACTTGTATGTAGTGTGTATGACATGTATGTAGTGTGTATGTATTGTATGTACTGTGTATGACTTGTATGTAGTGTGTATGACCTGTATGTAGTGTGTATGACTTGTATGTAGTGTGTATGTATTGTATGTAGTGTGTATGTATTGTATGTAGTGTGTATGTATTGTATGTAGTGTGTATGTATTGTATGTAGTGTGTATGTATTGTATGTGGTGTGTATGTATTGTATGTGTAGTGTGTATGTATTGTATGTAGTGTGTATGTATTGTATGTATTGTATGTAGTGTGTATCTATTGTATGTAGTGTGTATGTATTGTATGTAGTGTATATGACCTGTATGTAGTGTGTATGACCTGTATGTAGTGTGTATGACTTGTATTTAGTGTGTCTGACTTGTATGTAGTGTGTATGACCTGTATGTAGTGTGTATGTATTGTATGTATTGTGTATGACTTGTATGTAGTGTGTATTTATTGTATGTAGCGTGTATGTATTGTATGTAGTGTGTATGTATTGTATGTAGTGTGTATATATTGTATGTAGTGTGTATGTATTGTATGTAGTGTGTATGTATTGTATGTAGTGTGTATATATTGTATGTAGTGTGTATGTATTGTATGTGGTGTGTAGGTATTGTATGTGTAGTGTGTATGTATTGTATGTAGTGTGTATGTATTGTATGTAGTGTGTATGTATTGTATGTAGTGTGTATGTATTGTATGTAGTGTATATGTATTGTATGTTGTATGTATGACCTGTATGTAGTGTGTATGACATGTATGTAGTGTGTATGACTTGTATGTAGTGTGTATGACTTGTATTTAGTGTGTATGACCTGTATGTAGAGTGTATGACTTGTATGTAGTGTGTATGACCTGTATGTAGTGTGTATGACCTGTATGTAGTGTGTATGACCTGTATGTAGTGTGTATGACCTGTATGTAGTGTGTATGACTTGTATGTAGTGTGTATGACCTGTATGTCGTGTGTATGTATTGTATGTAGTGTGTATGACTTGTATGTAGTGTGTATCACCTGTATGTAATGTGTATGTATTGTATGTACTGTATATGACTTGTATGTAGTGTGTATGACCTGTATGTAGTGTGTATGTATTGTATGTAGTGTGTATGACCTGTATGTAGTGTGTATGTATTGTATGTAGTGTGTATGACCTGTATGTAGTGTGTATGACTTGTATGTAGTGTGTATGTATTGTATGTAGTGTGTATGTATTGTATGTAGTGTGTATGTATTGTATGTAGTGTGTATGACCTGTATGTAGTGTGTATGTATTGTATGTACTGTGTATGACTTGTATGTAGTGTGTATGACCTGTATGTAGTGTGTATGACTTGTATGTAGTGTGTATGTATTGTATGTAGTGTGTATGTATTGTATGTAGTGTGTATGTATTGTATGTAGTGTGTATGTATTGTGTGTATGTATTGTATGTGGTGTGTATGTATTGTATGTGTAGTGTGTATGTATTGTATGTAGTGTGTATGTATTGTATGTATTGTATGTAGTGTGTATCTATTGTATGTAGTGTGTATGTATTGTATGTAGTGTATATGACCTGTATGTAGTGTGTATGACCTGTATGTAGTGTGTATGACTTGTATTTAGTGTGTCTGACTTGTATGTAGTGTGTATGACCTGTATGTAGTGTGTATGTATTGTATGTATTGTGTATGACTTGTATGTAGTGTGTATTTATTGTATGTAGCGTGTATGTATTGTATGTAGTGTGTATGTATTGTATGTAGTGTGTATATATTGTATGTAGTGTGTATGTATTGTATGTAGTGTGTATGTATTGTATGTAGTGTGTATATATTGTATGTAGTGTGTATGTATTGTATGTGGTGTGTAGGTATTGTATGTGTAGTGTGTATGTATTGTATGTAGTGTGTATGTATTGTATGTAGTGTGTATGTATTGTATGTAGTGTGTATGTATTGTATGTAGTGTATATGTATTGTATGTTGTATGTATGACCTGTATGTAGTGTGTATGACATGTATGTAGTGTGTATGACTTGTATGTAGTGTGTATGACTTGTATTTAGTGTGTATGACCTGTATGTAGAGTGTATGACTTGTATGTAGTGTGTATGACCTGTATGTAGTGTGTATGACCTGTATGTAGTGTGTATGACCTGTATGTAGTGTGTATGACCTGTATGTAGTGTGTATGACTTGTATGTAGTGTGTATGACCTGTATGTCGTGTGTATGTATTGTATGTAGTGTGTATGACTTGTATGTAGTGTGTATCACCTGTATGTAATGTGTATGTATTGTATGTACTGTATATGACTTGTATGTAGTGTGTATGACCTGTATGTAGTGTGTATGTATTGTATGTAGTGTGTATGACCTGTATGTAGTGTGTATGTATTGTATGTAGTGTGTATGACTTGTATGTAGTGTGTATGACTTGTATGTAGTGTGTATGACTTGTATGTAGTGTGTATGACTTGTATGTAGTGTGTATGTATTGTATGTAGTGTGTATGACTTGTATGTAGTGTGTATGACTTGTATGTAGTGTGTATGACTTGTATGTAGTGTGTATGACGTAGTGTGTATGACTTGTATGTATGTGTATGACTTGTATGTAGTGTGTATGACTTGTATGTAGTGTGTATGACTTGTATGTAGTGTGTATGACTTGTATGTAGTGTGTATGACTTGTATGTAGTGTGTATGACTTGTATGTAGTGTGTATGACTTGTATGTAGTGTGTATGTATTGTATGTAGTGTGTATGACTTGTATGTAGTGTGTATGACTTGTATGTAGTGTGTATGACTTGTATGTAGTGTGTATGTATTGTATGTAGTGTGTATGACTTGTATGTAGTGTGTATGACTTGTATGTAGTGTGTATGACTTGTATGTAGTGTGTATGACTTGTATGTAGTGTGTATGACCTGTATGTAGTGTGTATGACTTGTATGTAGTGTGTATGACTTGTATGTAGTGTGTATGTTTGTATGTAGTGTGTATGACTTGTATGTAGTGTGTATGATTGTATGTAGTGTGTATGACTTGTATGTAGTGTGTATGTTGTAGTTGTGTATGACCTGTATGTAGTGTGTATGACTTGTATGTAGTGTGTATGTTGTATGTAGTGTGTATGACTTGTATGTAGTGTGTATGACTTGTATGTAGTGTGTATGACTTGTATGTAGTGTGTATGACTTGTATGTAGTGTGTATGACTTGTATGTAGTGTGTATGATTGTATGTAGTGTGTATGACTTGTATGTAGTGTGTATGACTTGTATGTAGTGTGTATGTCTTGTATGTAGTGTGTATGACCTGTATGTAGTGTGTATGTATTGTATGTACTGTGTATGACTTGTATGTAGTGTGTATGACCTGTATGTAGTGTGTATGTATTGTATGTAGTGTGTATGACTTGTATGTAGTGTGTATGTATTGTATGTACTGTGTATGACTTGTATGTAGTGTGTATGACCTGTATGTAGTGTGTATGACTTGTATGTAGTGTGTATGACTTGTATGTAGTGTGTATGTATTGTATGTAGTGTGTATGTATTGTATGTAGTGTGTATGTATTGTATGTAGTGTGTATGTATTGTATGTGTAGTGTGTATGTATTGTATGTAGTGTGTATGTATTGTATGTAGTGTGTATGTATTGTATGTAGTGTGTATGTATTGTGTAGTGTTTGTGTTTGTGTGTATGACTGTATGTAGTGTGTATGACCTGTATGTAGTGTGTATGACTTGTATGTAGTGTGTATGACTTGTATGTAGTGTGTATGACTTGTATGTAGTGTGTATGACTTGTATGTAGTGTGTATGTATTGTATGTAGTGTGTATGACCTGTATGTAGTGTGTATGACCTGTATGTAGTGTGTATGACTTGTATGTAGTGTGTATGACCTGTATGTAGTGTGTATGACTTGTATGTAGTGTGTATGACTTGTATGTAGTGTGTATGACTTGTATGTAGTGTGTATGACTTGTATGTAGTGTGTATGACTTGTATGTAGTGTGTATGACTTGTATGTAGTGTAGTGTGTATGACTTGTATGTAGTGTGTATGACTTGTATGTAGTGTGTGTATGACTTGTATGTAGTGTGTATGACTTGTATGTAGTGTGTATGACTTGTATGTAGTGTGTATGACTTGTATGTAGTGTGTATGACCTGTATGTAGTGTGTTGTGTATGACTTGTATGTAGTGTGTTGTGTATGACTTGTTGTAGTGTAGTGTGTATGACTTGTATGTAGTGTAGTTGTGTATGACTTGTATGTAGTGTGTATGACTTGTATGTAGTGTAGTTGTGTATGACTTGTATGTAGTGTGTATGACTTGTATGTAGTGTAGTTGTGTATGACTTGTATGTAGTGTGTATGACTTGTATGTAGTGTGTATGACTTGTATGTAGTGTGTATGACTTGTATGTAGTGTGTATGACTTGTATGTAGTGTGTCTGACCTGTAGGTAGTGTGTATGACCTGTATGTAGTGTGTATGACTTGTATGTAGTGTGTATGACCTGTATGTAGTGTGTATGACTTGTATGTAGTGTGTATGACTTGTATGTAGTGTGTATGACTTGTATGTAGTGTGTATGACTTGTATGTAGTGTGTATGACTTGTATGTAGTGTGTATGACTTGTATGTAGTGTAGTTGTGTATGACTTGTATGTAGTGTGTATGACTTGTATGTAGTGTAGTTGTGTATGACTTGTATGTAGTGTGTATGACTTGTATGTAGTGTGTATGACCTGTATGTAGTGTATTTGTGTATGACTTGTATGTAGTGTGTATGACCTGTATGTAGTGTAGTTGTGTATGACTTGTATGTAGTGTAGTTGTGTATGACTTGTATGTAGTGTAGTTGTGTATGACTTGTATGTAGTGTAGTTGTGTATGACTTGTATGTAGTGTGTATGACTTGTATGTAGTGTAGTTTTGTATGACTTGTATGTAGTGTGTATGACTTGTATGTAGTGTAGGAGTGTATGACTTGTATGTAGTGTGTATGACTTGTATGTAGTGTAGTTGCGTATGACTTGTATGTACTGTGTATGACTTGTATGTAGTGTGTATGACTTGTATGTAGTGTGTCTGACCTGTAGGTAGTATGTATGACCTGTATGTAGTGTGTATGACCTGTATGTAGAGTGTATGACCTGTATGTAGTGTGTATGACTTGTATGTAGTGTGTATGACTTGTATGTAGTGTGTATGACTTGTATGTAGTGTGTATGACTTTTATGTAGTGTAGTTGTGTATGACTTGTATGTAGTGTGTATGACTTGTATGTAGTGTGTATGACTTGTATGTAGTGTGTATGACTTGTATATAGTGTGTATGACTTGTATGTAGTGTGTATGACTTGTATGTAGTGTAGTTGTGTATGACCTGTATGTAGTGTAGTTGTGTATGACTTGTATGTGGTGTAGTTGTGTATGACCTGTATGTAGTGTGTATGACTTGTATGTAGTGTAGTTGTGTATGACCGGTATGTAGTGTAGTTGTGTATGACCTGTATGTAGTGTAGTTTTGTATGACCTGTATGTAGTGTGTATGACTTGTATGTAGTGTGTATGACTTGTATGTAGTGTAGTTGTGTATGACTTGTATGTAGTGTGTATGACTTGTATGTAGTGTGTATGACTTGTATGTAGTGTGTATGACTTGTATGTAGTGTGTATGACTTGTATGTAGTGTGTATGACTTGTGTGTAGTGTAGTTGCGTATTACTTGTATGTAGTGTAGTTGTGTATGACGTGGTTACTATTACAACGTTTGTATTCAGCCAGGAAGCAGGAAAACAGACCAAGAATTGTAAAAACCCATCCAGCCGATACAGGTATACATGCAGAACGTGGAGACACAGTCAACATTAGTTGTACGTTTGATGTCGGAGGATCTGTAGAAGCTCTTATGGATGTATGTAATAAATCACTAATAATGAATTGTTCGTAGATTAAATTAAACAAAAACGTATTTAATTGAGCCTTGTCCACAATGTCCCATCAACCGTAGTACCACAATGTCCCATCAACTGTAGTATCACAATGTCCCATCAACTGTAGTATCACAATGTCCCATCAACCGTAGTACCACAATGTCCCATCAACTGTAGTATCACAATGTCCCATCAACTGTAGTACCACAATGTCCCATCAACTGTAGTATCACAATGTCCCATCAACTGTAGTATCACAATGTCCCATCAACCGTAGTATCACAATGTCCCATCAACTGTAGTACCACAATGTCCCATCAACCGTAGTACCACAATGTCCCATCAACTGTAGTACCACAATGTCCCATTAACTGTAGTATCACAATTTCCCATCAACTGTAGTACCACAATGTCCCATCAACAGTAGTCTCACAATGTCCCATCAACTGTAGTACCACAATGTCCCATCAACAGTAGTCTCACAATGTCCCATCAACTGTAGTCTCACAATTTCCCATCAACTGTAGTACCACAATGTCCCATCAACAGTAGTATCACAATGTCCCATCAACCGTAGTACCACAATGTCCCATCAACAGTAGTCTCACAATGTCTCATCAACAGTAGTACCACAATGTCCCATCAACTGTAGTACCACAATGTCCCATCAACTGTAGTACCACAATGTCCCATCAACTGTAGTACCACAATGTCCCATTAACTGTAGTACCACAATGTCCCATCAACTGTAGTATCACAATGTCCCATCAACTGTAGTCTCACAATGTCCCATCAACAGTAGTATCACAATGTCCCATCAACTGTAGTACCACAATGTCCCATCAACAGTAGTATCACAATGTCCCATCAACTGTAGGATCACAATGTACCATCAACTGTAGTCTCACAATGTCCCATCAACAGTAGTCTCACAATGTCCCATCAACCGTAGTACCACAATGTCCCATCAACTGTAGTATCACAATGTCACATCAACCGTAGTATCACAATGTCCCATCAACAGTAGTATCACAGTGTCCCATCAACAGTAGTCTCACAATGTCCCATCAACATTAGTCTCACAATGTCCCATCAACAGTATTATCACAGTGTCCCATCAACTGTAGTATCACAATGTCCCATCAACTGTAGTATCACAATGTCCCATCAACTGTAGAATCACAATGTCCCATCAACTGTAGTATCACAATGTCCCATCAACTGTAGTATCACAATGTCCCATCAACTGTAGTACCACAATGTCCCATCAACTGTAATACCACAATGTCCCATCAACAGTAGGATCACAATGTCCCATCAACTGTAGTACCACAATGTCCCATCAACTGTAGTATCACAATGTCCCATCAACTGTAGTGCCACAATGTCCCATCAACTGTAGTATCACAATGTCCCATCAACTGTAGTATCACAGTGTCCCATCAACTGTAGTATCACACTGTCCCATCAACTGTAGTATCACAATGTCCCATCAACAGTAGTCTCACAATGTCCCATCAACCGTAGTACCACAATGTCCCATCAACAGTAGTCTCACAATGTCCCATCAACAGTAGTATCACAATGTCCCATCAACTGTAGTACCACAATGTCCCATCAACTGTAGTACCACAATGTCCCATCAACTGTAGTACCACAATGTCCCATTAACTGTAGTACCACAATGTCCCATCAACTGTAGTATCACAATGTCCCATCAACTGTAGTCTCACAATGTCCCATCAACAGTAGTATCACAATGTCCCATCAACTGTAGTACCACAATGTCCCATCAACAGTAGTATCACAATGTCCCATCAACTGTAGTATCACAATGTACCATCAACTGTAGTCTCACAATGTCCCATCAACAGTAGTCTCACAATGTCCCATCAACTGTAGTACCACAATGTCCCATCAACTGTAGTATCACAATGTCACATCAACTGTAGTATCACAATGTCCCATCAACTGTAGTATCACAATGTCCCGTCAACTGTAGTATCACAATGTCCCATCAACTGTAGTACCACAATGTCCCATCAACTGTAATACCACAATGTCCCATCAACAGTAGTATCACAATGTCCCATCAACTGTAGTACCACAATTTCCCATCAACTGTAGTATCACAATGTCCCATCAACTGTAGTACCACAATGTCCCATCAACTGTAGTATCACAATGTCCCATCAACTGTAGTACCACAATGTCCCATCAACAGTAGTCTCACAATGTCCCATCAACATTAGTCTCACAATGTCCCATCAACTGTAGTATCACAATGTCCCATCAACAGTAGTATCACAATGTCACATCAACCGTAGTACCTGAATGTCACATCAACCGTAGTACCACAATGTCCCATCAACAGTAGTATCACAATGTCACATCAACCGTAGTATCACAATGTCCCATCAACAGTAGTATCACAGTGTCCCATCAACAGTAGTCTCACAATGTCCCATCAACATTAGTCTCACAATGTCCCATCAACAGTATTATCACAGTGTCCCATCAACTGTAGTATCACAATGTCCCATCAACTGTAGTATCACAATGTCCCATCAACTGTAGAATCACAATGTCCCATCAACTGTAGTATCACAATGTCCCATCAACTGTAGTATCACAATGTCCCATCAACTGTAGTACCACAATGTCCCATCAACTGTAATACCACAATGTCCCATCAACAGTAGGATCACAATGTCCCATCAACTGTAGTACCACAATGTCCCATCAACTGTAGTATCACAATGTCCCATCAACTGTAGTGCCACAATGTCCCATCAACTGTAGTATCACAATGTCCCATCAACTGTAGTATCACAGTGTCCCATCAACTGTAGTATCACACTGTCCCATCAACTGTAGTATCACAATGTCCCATCAACAGTAGTCTCACAATGTCCCATCAACTGTAGTACCACAATGTCCTATCAACTGTAGGCTCACAATGTCCCATCAACTGTAGTATCACAATGTCCCATCAACTGTAGTACCACAATGTCCCATCAACAGTAGTATCACAGTGTCCCATCAACTGTAGTATCACAATGTCCCATTGACTGTAGTATCACAATGTCCCATCAACTGTAGTATCACAATGTCCCATCAACTGTAGTCTCACAATGTCCCATCAACAGTAGTCTCACAATGTCCCATCAACATTAGTCTCACAATGTCCCATCAACAGTAGTCTCACAATGTCCCATCAACAGTAGTCTCACAATGTCCCATCAACAGTCTCACAATGTCTCATCAACAGTCTCACAATGTCCCATCAACAGTAGTCTCACAATGTCCCATCAACTGTAGTCACACAATGTCCCATCAACTGTAGTATCACAATGTCCCATCAACAGTAGTCTCACAATGTCCCATCAACTATATTACCACAATGTCCCATCAACTGTAGTCTCACAATGTCCCATCAACAGTAGTCTCACAATGTCCCATCAACAGTAGTCTCACAATGTCCCATCAACAGTAGTACCACAATGTCCCATCAACAGTAGTCTCACAATGTCCCATCAACAGTAGTCTCACAATGTCCCATCAACAGTCTCACAATGTCCCATCAACTGTAGTATCACAATGTCCCATCAACCGTAGTATCACAATATCTCATCAACAGTAGTCTCACAATGTCCCATCAACTGTAGTATCACAATGTCCCATCAACTGTAGTATCACAATGTCCCATCAACTGTAGTATCACAATGTCCCATCAACTGTAGTATCACAATGTCCCATCAACTGTAATACCACAATGTCCCATCAACAGTAGTCTCAAAATGTCCCATCAACTGTAGTACCACAATGTCCCATCAACTGTAGTATCACAATGTCCCATCAACTGTAGTACCACAATGTCCCATCAACTGTAGTACCACAATGTCCCATCAACTGTAGTACCACAATGTCCCATCAACTGTTGTATCACAATGTCCCATCAACTGTAGTACCACAATGTCCCATCAACTGTAGTATCACAATGTCCCATCAACTGTAGTACCACAATGTCCCATCAACTGTTGTATCACAATGTCCCATGAACTGTAGTACCACAATGTCCCATCAACAGTAGTATCACAATGAATGTCCCATCAACTGTTGTATCACAATGTCCCATCAACAGTAGTATCACTATGTCCCATCAACAGTAGTATCACAATGTCCCATCAACAGTAGAATCACAATGTCCCATCAACTGTAGTACCACAATGTCCCATCAACAGTAGTATCACTATGTCCCATCAACAGTAGTATCACAATGTCCCATCAACAGTAGTATCACAATGTCCCATCAACAGTAGTATCACAATGTCCCATCAACAGTAGTATCACAATGTCCCATCAACTGTAGTATCACAGTGTCCCATCAACTGTAGTATCACAATGTCCCATCAACTGTAGTTGTTTGTGTTGACATGTCCTTCCTTCAGTGATAGATCTAGTTGTTTATGTTGACATGTCCTTCCTTCAGTGATATCTCTAGTTGTTTATATTGACATGTCCTTCCTTCAGTGATAGTTCTAGTTGTTTATGTTGACATGTCCTTCCTTCAGTGATATCTCTAGATGTTTATGTTGACATGTCCTTCCTTCAGTGATATCTCTAGTTGTTTATGTTGACATGTACTTCCTTCAGTGATATCTCTAGTTATTTATGTTGACCTGTCCTTCCTTCAGTGATAGCTCTAGTTGTTTATGTTGACATGTCCTTCCTTCAGTGATATCTCTAGTTGTTTATGTTGGCAATGTCTGCTATTCCATCCATCCGATCTCTCTCTGATTATGTTTCAGTTGGCAGTGATGTGGTTTAAGGAAGGTGATGCGGTCAATGATTCTGACCACACATCTTACGGCTTGAATAATAGCAGACTCAACAATAAAATATGCTCTCTCAACATAGATAAACTCCAGGTAAGTTGGTTTATGGAATATCTCTGCTCTCTCAACATAGATAAACTCCAGGTAAGTTGATTTATGGAATATCTCTGCTCTCTCAACATAGATAAACTCCATTTAAGTTGGTTTAAGGAATATCTCTCCTCTGTCAACATAGATAAACTCCAGGTAAGTTGGTTTATGGAATATCTCTGCTCTCTCAACATAGATAAACTCCAGGTAAGTTGATTTATGGAATATCTCTGCTCTCTCAACATAGATAAACTCCAGGTAAGTTGATTTATGGAATATCTCTGCTCTCTCAACATAGATAAACTCCAGGTAAGTTGATTTATGGAATATCTCTGCTCTCTCAACATAGATAAACTCCATTTAAGTTGGTTTAAGGAATATCTCTCCTCTGTCAACATAGATAAACTCCAGGTAAGTTGGTTTATGGAATATCTCTGCTCTCTCAACATAGATAAACTCCAGGTAAGTTGATTTATGGAATATCTCTGCTCTCTCAACATAGATAAACTCCATTTAAGTTGGTTTAAGGAATATCTCTCCTCTGTCAACATAGATAAACTCCAGTTAAGTTGGTTTATGGAATATCTCTGCTCTGTCAACATATATAAACTCCAGATAAGTTGATTTATGGAATATCTCTGCTCTGCAACATAGATAAACTCCAGGTAAGTTGGTTTATGGAATATCTCTGCTCTGTCAACATATATAAACTCCAGGTAAGTTGATTTATGGAATATCTCTGCTCTGTCATCATAGATAAACTCCAGGTAAGTTGATTTATGGAATATCTCTGCTCTGTCAACATAGATAAACTCCAGTTAAGTTGGTTTATGGAATGTCTCCTGTTAACATAGATAAACTCCAGGTAAGTTGATTTATGGAATATCTCTGCTCTGTCATCATAGATAAACTCCAGGTAAGTTGATTTATGGAATATCTCTGCTCTGTCATCATAGATAAACTCCAGGTAAGTTGGTTTATGGAATAAATCTCATATTTGTATGTTTGAATTGACACCGTAATGTATAATCAGGGTTCATAGCATCCCTTTTGATGTTGGGGGAATTAGCTCTTTTGGATGACTACGAACAACGGTACAGAGGAAAGTGTTGCCCAGGTAATGTAGACACGATTTTAATATCTAATATGGCCATTTCTCTATTTTATACTCTGTTTAACAGCTCCATCCAATATGGCCAACAGTCTGTAGATTTCTCTATTTTATACTCTGTTTAACAGATCGATCTAATATGGCCAACTGTCTAGATGTCTCTATTTTATAATCTGTTTAACAGCTTGATCCAATATGGCCAACTGTCTAGATGTCTCTATTTTATACTCTGTTTAACAGCTCGATCTAATATGGCCAACTGTCTAGATGTCTCTATTTTATAATCTGTTTAACAGCTTGATCCAATATGGCCAACTGTCTAGATGTCTCTATTTTATACTCTGTTTAACAGCTCCATCCAATATGGCCAACTGTCTGTAGATTTCTCTATTCTATTTTATACTCTGTTTAACAGCTTAATCCAATATGGTCAACTGTCTGTAGATTTCTCTATTCTATTTTATACTCTGTTTAACAGCTTAATCCAATATGGCCAACTGTCTGTAGATTTCTCTATTTTATACTCTGTTTAACAGCTCCATCCAATATGGCCAACTGTCTGTAGATTTCTCTATTTTATACTCTGTTTAACAGCTTAATCCAATATGGTCAACTGTCTGTAGATTTCTCTATTTTATACTCTATTTAACAGCTTAATCCAATATGGCCAACTGTCTGTAGATTTCTCTATTTTATACTCTGTTTAACAGCTTAATCCAATATGGTCAACTGTCTGTAGATTTCTCTATTTTATACTCTGTTTAACAGCTTAATCCAATATGGCCAACTGTCTGTAGATTTCTCTATGTTATACTATGTTTAACAGCTCCATCCAATATGGTCAACTGTCTGTAGATTTCTCTATTTTATTTTATACTCTGTTTAACAGCTTGATCCAATATGGTCAACTGTCTAGATTTCTCTATTTAATACTCTGTTTAACAGCTTGATCCAATATGGCCAACTGTCTGTAGATTTCTCTATTCTATTTTATACTCTGTTTAACAGCTTGATCCAATATGGTCAACTGTCTAGATTTCTCTATTTTATACTCTGTTTAACAGCTTGATCCAATATGGCCAAGTGTCTGTAGATTTCTCTATTTTATACTCTGTTTAACAGCTCCATCCAATATGGCCAACTGTCTGTAGATTTCTCTATTTTATACTCTGTTTAACAGCTTAATCCAATAAGGTCAACTGTCTGTAGATTTCTCTATTCTATTTTATACTCTGTTTATCAGCTTGATCCAATATGGCCAAGTGTCTGTAGATTTCTCTATTTTATACTCTGTTTAACAGCTCCATCCAATATGGCCAACTGTCTGTAGATTTCTCTATTTTATACTCTGTTTAACAGCTCAATCCAATATGGCCAACTGTCTGTAGATTTCTCTATTTTATAATCTGTTTAACAGCTCGATCCAATATGGCCAACTGTCTAGATTTCTCTATTTTATACTCTGTTTAACAGCCTGATCCAATATGGCCAACTGTCTGTAGATTTCTCTATTTTATACTCTGTTTAACAGCTTGATCCAATATGGCCAACTGTCTGTGTAGATTTCTCTATTTTATAGTCTTTTTAACAGATCGATCCAATATGGCCAACTGTCTAGATTTCTCTATTTTATACTCTGTTTAACAGCTCGATCCAGTATGGCCAACTGTCTAGATGTCTCTATTTTATAGTCTGTGAACAGCTCGATCCAGTATGGCCAACTGTCTGTAGATTTCTCTATTTTATACCCTGTTTAACAGCTCGATCCAATATGGCCAACTGTCTAGATGTCTCTATTTTATACCCTGTTTAACAGCTCGATCCAATATGGCCAACTGTCTAGATTTCTCTATTTTATACTCTGTTTAACAGCTTGATCCAATATGGCCAACTGTCTAGATTTCTCTATTTTATACTATGTTTAACAGCTTGATCCAATATGGCCAACTGTCTAGATGTCTCTATTTTATAGTCTGTTTAACAGCTCAATCCAATATGGCCAACTGTCTGTAGATTTCTCTATTTTATACTCTGTTTAACAACTCGATCCAATATGGCCAACTGTGCAGATTTCTCTATTTTATACTCTGTTTATCAGCTCGATCCAATATGGCCAACTGTCTAGATGTCTCTATTTTATAGTATGTTTAACAGCTCAATCCAATATGGCCAACTGTCTAGATGTCTCTATTTTATAGTCTGTTTAACAGCTCAATCCAATATGGCCAACTGTCTGTAGATTTCTCTATTTTATACTCTGTTTAACAACTCGATCCAATATGGCCAACTGTGCAGATTTCTCTATTTTATACTCTGTTTATCAGCTCGATCCAATATGGCCAACTGTCTAGATGTCTCTATTTTATAGTATGTTTAACAGCTCGATCCAATATGGCCAACTGTCTGTAGATTTCTCTATTTTATACTCTGTTTAATAGCTCGATCCAATATGGCCAACTGTCTAGATATCTCTATTTTATACTCTGTTTAACAGCTTGATCCAATATGGTCAACTGTCTAGATTTCTCTATTTTATACTCTGTTTATCAGCTTGATCCAATATGGCCAAGTGTCTGTAGATTTCTCTATTTTATACTCTGTTTAACAGCTCCATCCAATATGGCCAACTGTCTGTAGATTTCTCTATTTAATACTCTGTTTAACAGCTCAATCCAATATGGCCAACTGTCCAGATTTCTCTATTTTATAGTCTGTTTAACAGCTCAATCCAATATGGCCAACTGTCTAGATTTCTCTATTTTATACTCTGTTTAACAGCTTGATCCAATATGGCCAAGTGTCTGTAGATTTCTCTATTTTATACTCTGTTTAACAGCTCCATCCAATATGGCAAACTGTCTGTAGATTTCTCTATTTTATACTCTGTTTAACAGCTTAATCCAATATGGTCAACTGTCTGTAGATTTCTCTATTCTATTTTATACTCTGTTTAACAGCTTGATCCAATATGGTCAACTGTCTAGATTTCTCTATTTTATACTCTGTTTATCAGCTTGATCCAATATGGCCAAGTGTCTGTAGATTTCTCTTATTTTATACTCTGTTTAACAGCTCCATCCAATATGGCCAACTGTCTGTAGATTTCTCTATTTTATACTCTGTTTAACAGCTCAATCCAATATGGCCAACTATCTGTATATTTCTCTATTTTATAATCTGTTTAACAGCTCGATCCAATATGGCCAACTGTCTAGATTTCTCTATTTTATACTCTGTTCAACAGCTCGATCCAATATGGCCAACTGTCCAGATTTCTCTATTTTATAGTCTTTTTAACAGCTCGATCCAATATGGCCAACTGTCTGTAGATTTCTCTATTTTATACTCTGTTTAACAGCTTGATCCAATATGGCCAACTGTCTGTGTAGATTTCTCTATTTTATAGTCTTTTTAACAGATCGATCCAATATGGCCAACTGTCTAGATTTCTCTATTTTATACTCTGTTTAACAGCTTGATCCAATATGGCCAACTGTCTGTAGATTTCTCTATTTAATACTCTGTTTAACAGCTCGATCCAATATGGCCAACTGTCTAGATTTCTCTATTTTATACTCTGTTTAACAGCTCGATCCAGTATGGCCAGCTGTCTAGATGTCTCTATTTTATAGTCTGTGAATAGCTCGATCCAGTATGGCCAACTGTCTGTAGATTTCTCTATTTTATACCCTGTTTAACAGCTCGATCCAATATGGCCAACTGTCTAGATGTCTCTATTTTATACCCTGTTTAACAGCTCGATCCAATATGGCCAACTGTCTAGATGTCTCTATTTTATACTCTGTTTAACAGCCTGATCCAATATGGCCAACTTTCTAGATTTCTCTATTGAATACTATGTTTAACAGCTTGATCCAATATGGCCAACTGTCTAGATTTCTCTATTTTATAGTCTGTTTAACAGCTCGATCCAATATGGCCAACTGTCTGTAGATTTCTCTATTTTATACTCTGTTTAACAACTCGATCCAATATGGCCAACTGTGCAGATTTCTCTATTTTATACTCTGTTTATCAGCTCGATCCAATATGGCCAACTGTCTAGATGTCTCTATTTTATAGTATGTTTAACAGCTCAATCCAATATGGCCAACTGTCTAGATTTCTCTATTTTATACTCTGTTTAACAGCTCGATCCAATATGGCCAACTGTCCAGATATCTCTATTTTATAGTCTGTTTAACAGCTTGATCCAATATGGCCAACTGTCTGTAGATTTCTCTATTTAATACTATGTTTAACAGCTCAATCCAATATGGCCAACTGTCCAGATTTCTCTATTTTATAGTCTGTTTAACAGCTCAATCCAATATGGCCAACTGTCTAGATTTCTCTATTTTATACTCTGTTTAACAGCTCGATCCAATATGGCCAACTGTCTGTAGATTTCTCTATTTTATACTCTGTTTATCAGCTCGATCCAATATGGCCAACTGTCTAGATTTCTCTATTTTATACTCTGTTTAACAGATCGATCCAATATGGCCAACTGTCTAGATTTCTCTATTTTATACTCTGTTTAACAGATCGATCTAATATGGCCAACTGTCTGTAGATTTCTCTATTTTATACTCTGTTTAACAGCTTGATCCAATATGGCCAGCTGTCTGTAGATTTCTCTATTTTATAGTCTGTTTAATAGCTCTATCCAATATGGCCAACTGTCTGTAGATTTCTCTATTTTATACTCTGTTTAATAGCTCGATCCAATATGGCCAACTGTCTAGATATCTCTATTTTATACTATGTTTATCAGCTCGATCCAGTATGGCCAACTGTCCAGATTTCTCTATTTTATAGTCTGTTTAACAGCTCGATCCAATATGGCCAACTGTCCAGATATCTCTATTTTATAGTCTGTTTAACAGCTCGATCCAATATGGCCAACTGTCTGTAGATTTCTCTATTTAATACTCTGTTTAACAGCTCAATCCAATATGGCCAACTGTCCAGATTTCTCTATTTTATAGTCTGTTTAACAGCTCGATCCAATATGGCCAACTGTCCAGATTTCTCTATTTTATAATCTGTTTAACAGCTCGATCCAATATGGCCAACTGTCCAGATTTCTCTATTTTATACTCTGTTTATCAGCTCGATCCAATATGGCCAACTGTCTAGATGTCTCTATTTTATAGTCTGTTTAACAGCTCGATCCAATATGGCCAACTGTCTGTAGATTTCTCTATTTTATACTCTGTTTAACAGCTCGATCCAATATGGCCAACTGTCTAGATTTCTCTATTTTATACTCTGTTTAACAGCTTGATCCAATATGGCCAACTGTCTGTAGATTTCTCTATTTAATACTCTGTTTAACAGCTCGATCCAATATGGCCAACTGTCTAGATTTCTCTATTTTATACTCTTGTTTAACAGCTCGATCCAGTATGGCCAACTGTCTAGATGTCTCTATTTTATAGTCTGTGAATAGCTCGATCCAGTATGGCCAACTGTCTGTAGATTTCTCTATTTTATACCCTGTTTAACAGCTCGATCCAATATGGCCAACTGTCTAGATGTCTCTATTTTATACCCTGTTTAACAGCTCGATCCAATATGGCCAACTGTCTAGATGTCTCTATTTTATACTCTGTTTAACAGCCTGATCCAATATGGCCAACTTTCTAGATTTCTCTATTGAATACTATGTTTAACAGCTTGATCCAATATGGCCAACTGTCTAGATTTCTCTATTTTATAGTCTGTTTAACAGCTCGATCCAATATGGCCAACTGTCTGTAGATTTCTCTATTTTATACTCTGTTTAACAACTCGATCCAATATGGCCAACTGTGCAGATTTCTCTATTTTATACTCTGTTTATCAGCTCGATCCAATATGGCCAACTGTCTAGATGTCTCTATTTTATAGTATGTTTAACAGCTCAATCCAATATGGCCAACTGTCTAGATTTCTCTATTTTATACTCTGTTTAACAGCTCGATCCAATATGGCCAACTGTCTGTAGATTTCTCTATTTTATACTCTGTTTAATAGCTCGATCCAATATGGCCAACTGTCTAGATATCTCTATTTTATACTCTGTTTAACAGCTCGGTCCAATATGGCCAACTGTCCAGATATCTCTATTTTATAGTCTGTTTAACAGCTTGATCCAATATGGCCAACTGTCTGTAGATTTCTCTATTTAATACTATGTTTAACAGCTCAATCCAATATGGCCAACTGTCCAGATTTCTCTATTTTATAGTCTGTTTAACAGCTCAATCCAATATGGCCAACTGTCTAGATTTCTCTATTTTATACTCTGTTTAACAGCTCGATCCAATATGGCCAACTGTCTGTAAATTTCTCTATTTTATACTCTGTTTATCAGCTCGATCCAATATGGCCAACTGTCTAGATTTCTCTATTTTATACTCTGTTTAACAGATCGATCCAATATGGCCAACTGTCTAGATTTCTCTATTTTATACTCTGTTTAACAGATCGATCTAATATGGCCAACTGTCTGTAGATTTTTCTATTTTATACTCTGTTTAACAGCTTGATCCAATATGGCCAGCTGTCTGTAGATTTCTCTATTTTATAGTCTGTTTAATAGCTCAATCCAATATGGCCAACTGTCTGTAGATTTCTCTATTTTATACTCTGTTTAATAGCTCGATCCAATATGGCCAACTGTCTAGATATCTCTATTTTATACTATGTTTATCAGCTCGATCCAGTATGGCCAACTGTCCAGATTTCTCTATTTTATAGTCTGTTTAACAGCTCGATCCAATATGGCCAACTGTCCAGATATCTCTATTTTATAGTCTGTTTAACAGCTCGATCCAATATGGCCAACTGTCTGTAGATTTCTCTATTTAATACTCTGTTTAACAGCTCAATCCAATATGGCCAACTGTCCAGATTTCTCTATTTTATAGTCTGTTTAACAGCTCGATCCAATATGGCCAACTGTCCAGATTTCTCTATTTTATAATCTGTTTAACAGCTCGATCCAATATGGCCAACTGTCCAGATTTCTCTATTTTATACTCTGTTTATCAGCTCGATCCAATATGGCCAACTGTCTAGATGTCTCTATTTTATAGTCTGTTTAACAGCTCGATCCAATATGGCCAACTGTCTGTAGATTTCTCTATTTTATACTCTGTTTAACAGCTCGATCCAATATGGCCAACTGTCTAGATTTCTCTATTTTATACTCTGTTTAACAGATCGATCCAATATGGCCAACTGTCTGTAGATTTCTCTATTTTATACTCTGTTTAACAGCTCGATCCAATATGGCCAACTGTCTGTAGATTTCTCTATTTTATACTCTGTTTAACAGCTCGATCCAATATGGCCAACTGTCTGTAGATTTCTCTATTTTATACTCTGTTTAACAGCTTGATCCAATATGGCCAACTGTCTGTAGATTTCTCTATTTTATAGTCTGTTTAACAGCTCGATCCAATATGGCCAACTGTCTGTAGATTTCTCTATTTTATACTCTGTTTAACAGCTCGATCCAATATGGCAAACTGTCTCGATTTCTCTATTTTATACTCTGTTTAACAGCTTGATCCAATATGGCCAACTGTCTAGATGTCTCTATTTTATACTCTGTTTAAATGCTTGATCCAATATGGCCAACTGTCTAGATGTCTCTATTTTATACTCTGTTTAACAGCTCGATCCAATATGGCCAACTGTCTGTATATTTCTCTATTTTATACTCTGTTTAACAGCTCGATCCGATATGACCAACTGTCTGTAGATTTCTCTATTTTATACTCTGTTTAACAGCTTGATCCAATATGGCCAACTGTCTGTAGATTTCTCTATTTTATAGTCTGTTTAACAGCTCGATCCAATATGGCCAACTGTCTGTAGATTTCTCTATTTTATACTCTGTTTAACAGCTCGATCCAATATGGCAAACTGTCTCGATTTCTCTATTTTATACTCTGTTTAACAGCTTGATCCAATATGGCCAACTGTCTAGATGTCTCTATTTTATACTCTGTTTAAATGCTTGATCCAATATGGCCAACTGTCTAGATGTCTCTATTTTATACTCTGTTTAACAGCTCGATCCAATATGGCCAACTGTCCAGATTTCTCTATTTTATACTTTGTTTAACAGCTTGATCCAATATGGCCAACTGTCTGTAGATTTCTCTATTTTATACTCTGTTTAACAGCTCGATCCAATATGGCCAACTGTCTGTAGATTTCTCTATTTTATACTCTGTTTTACAGCTCGTACCAACATCATACCATACTTGTTCTGACATTGTACTAACATCATACCAAACTTGTTCTGACAATGTACTAACATCATACCAAACTTGTTCTGACATCGTACTATCATCATACCAAACGTGTTCTGACATCGTACGAACAGCATACCAAACTTGCTTTGACATCGTACTAACATCATACAAACTTGTTCTGACATCGTACTAACATCACACCAAACTTGTTCTGACATCGTACCAAACTTGTTCTGACATTGTACTAACAGCATACCAAACTTGTTCTGACATCATACGAACATCATACCGAACTTGTTCTGACATCATACTAACATCGTACCAAGCTTGTTCTGACATCGTACTAACATCATACCAAACTTGTTCTGACATTGTACTAACATCATACCAAACTTGTTCTGACATCGTACTAACATCGTACCAAACTTGTTCTGACATTGTACGAACATCATACCAACCTTGTTCTGACATGATACCAAGCTTGTTCTGACATCGTACTAACATCATACCAAACTTGTTCTGACATCGTACTAACATCATACGAAACTTGTTCTGACATTGTACGAACATCATACCAACCTTGTTCTGACATCATACCAAACTTCCTCTGACATCGTACTAACATCATACCAAACTTGTTGTTCTGGCATTGCACTAACATCATACCAAACTTGTTCTGACATCGTACTAACATCGTACCAAGCTTGTTCTGATATCGTACTAACATCATACCAAACTTGTTCTGACATCGTACTAACATCGTACCAAGCTTGTTCTGACATCGTACTAACATCATACCAAACCTGTTCTGACATCGTACTAACATCATACCAAACCTGTTCTGACATTTTACTAACATCATACTAAACTTGTTCTAACATTGTACGAACATCATACCAACCTTGTTCTGACATCGTACTAAAATCATACCAAACTTGTTCTGACATCGTACTAACAGCATACCAAACTTGTTCTGACATCGTACTAACATCGTACCAAACTTGTTCTGACATCGTACTAACATCATACCAAACTTGTTGTTCTGGCATTGCACTAACATCATACCAAACTTGTTCTGACATTTTACTAACATCATACTAAACTTGCTCTGACATCGTATGAACATCATACCAAACTTGTTCTGACATTGTACTAACATCATATCAAACTTGTTCTGACATCGTACTAACATCATACCAAACTTGTTCTGACATCATACTAACATCATACCAAACTTGTTCTGACATTGTATGAACATCATACCAACCTTGTTCTGACATCATACCAAACTTCCTCTGACATCGTACTAACATCATACCAAACTTGTTCTGACATCATACTAACATCATACCAAACTTGTTCTGACATTTTACTAACATCGTACCAAACTTGTTCTGACATTTTACAAACATCATACCAAACTTGTTCTGACATCATACTAACATCGTACCGAACTTGCTCTGACATCGTACTAACATCATACCAAACTTGTTGTTCTGACATCGTACTAACATCATACCAAACTTGTTGTTCTGGCATTGCACTAACATCATACCAAACTTGTTCTGACATTGTACTAACATCATACGAAACTTGCTCTGACATCGTACGAACATCATACCAAACTTGTTCTGACATTGTACTAACATCGTACCAAACTTGTTGTTCTGACATTGTACTAACATCATACCAAACTTGTTCTGACATTGTACTAACAGCATACCAAACTTGTTGTTCTGACATTTTACTAACATCATACCAAACTTGTTCTGACATTGTACTAACATCATACCAAACTTGTTCTAACGTCGTACTAACAGCATACCAAACTTGTTCTGACATCGTACTAACATCATACCAAACTTGTTCTGACATCGTACTAATATCATACCAAACTTGTTCTGACATCGTACTAACGTTATACTAAACTTTTTCTGACATCGTATTAACATTTTACAAACTTGTTCTGACATCGTACTAACATCACACCAAACTTTTTCTGACATCGTACTAACATCCTACCAAACTTGTTCTTACATCGTACTAACAGCATACAAACTTGTTCTGACATCGTACTAACATCATACAAACTTGTTCTGACATCGTACTAACATCATACAAACTTGCTCTGACCTCATACTATCATCATACCAAACTTGCTCTGACATCGTACTAACATCATACCAAACTTGTTGTTCTGACATCGTACTAACATCATACCAAACTTGTTGTTCTGACATCGTACTAACATCATACCAAACTTGTTGTTCTGACATCGTACTAACATCATACCAAACTTGTTCTGACATCGTACTAACATCATACCAAACTTTTTCTGACATCGTACTAACAGCTTACCAAACTTGTTCTGACATTGTACTAACATCATACCAAACTTGGTCTGACATTGTACTAACAGCTTACCAAACTTGTTCTGACATTGTACTAACAGCTTACCAAACTTGTTCTGACAATGTACTAACATTATACCAAACTTGGTCTGACATTGTACTAACATCATACAAACTTGTTCTGACATTGTACTAACATCATACCAAACTTGCTCTGACATTGTACTAACATCATACCAAACTTGCTCTGACATTGTACTAACATCATACCAAACCTGCTCTGACATGATATTAACATAGTACCAAACCAGTGGTGAGTTACATATTTGTGTTAAATTGCTGTTCATTTACTATAATTTTCTGTACAGCAGCTATATTTAACGACAAAAGTTTAAATACCTGAACGATTGCTTCAGGTATCTGATTATGGTACATACGAATGTTACGGTGAAAACTCACAGGGAAATGATTCCAAGTTGATCACCATATCCGCAAACAAACCTACACACAGTAAGTACATGTCCCTAAACCTACACACAGTAAGTACATGCCCCTAAACCTACACACAGTAAGTACATGCCCCTAAACTACACACAGTAAGTACATGCCCCTAAACCTACACACAGTAAGTACATGCCCCTAAACCTACACACAGTAAGTACATGCCCCTAAACCTACACACAGTAAGTACATGCCCCTAAACCTACACACAGTAAGTACATGCCCCTAAACCTACACACAGTAAGTACATGCCCCTAAACCTACACACAGTAAGTACATGCCCCTAAGCCTACACACAGTAAGTACATGCCCCTAAACCTACACACAGTAAGTACCTGCCCCAAAACCTACACACAGTAAGTACATGCCCCTAAACCTACACACAGTAAGTACCTGCCCCAAAACCTACACACAGTAAGTACATGCCCCAAAACCTACACACAGTAAGTACATGCCCCTAAACCTACACACAGTAAGTACCTGCCCCAAAACGTACACACAGTAAGTACATGCCCCTAAACCTACATACAGTAAGTACATCACCCTAAACCTACACACAGTAAGTACATGCCCCTAAACCTACACACAGTAAGTACATGCCCCTAAACCTACACACAGTAAGTACATGCCCCTAAACCTACACACAGTAAGTCATACACTGACAGTTTATGTTATAGTAAACACTGACAGTTTATGTTATAGTAAACACTGACAGTTTATGTTATGGTAAACACTGACAGTCTATGCTATAGTAAACACTGACAGTCTATGTTATAGTAAACACTGACAGTCTATGTTATAGTAAACACTGACAGTCTATGTTATAGTAAACATTAACAGTAACTCTATGTTATAGTAAACACTGACAGTCTATGTTATAGTAAACATTAACAGTAAGTCTATGCTATAGTAAACATTAACAGTAACTCTATGTTATAGTAAACACTGACAGTCTATGTTATAGTAAACATTAACAGTAACTCTATGTTATAGTAAACATTAACAGTAACTCTATGTTATAGTAAACACTGACAGTCTATGTTATAGTAAACATTAACAGTAAGTCTATGCTATAGTAAACACTGACAGTCTATGTTATAGTAAACATTAACAGTAAGTCTATGCTATAGTAAACACTGACAGTCTATGTTATAGTAAACATTAACAGTAAGTCTATGTTATAGTAAACATTAACAGTAAGTCTATGTTATAGTAAACATTAACAGTAAATCTATGTTATAGTAAACACTGACAGTCTATGTTATAGTAAACTCTGACAGTCTATGTTATAGTAAACATTAACAGTAAGTCTATGTTATAGTAAACACTGACAGTCTATGTTATAGTAAACATTAACAGTAAGTCTATGTTATAGTAAACACTGACAGTCTATGTTATAGTAAACACTGACAGTCTATGTTATAGTAAACATTAACGGTAAGTCTATGTTATTGTAAACATTAACAGTAAGTCTATGTTATAGTAAACATTAACAGTAACTCTATGTTATAGTAAACACTGACAGTCTATGTTATAGTAAACACTGACAGTCTATGTTATAGTAAACATTAACAGTAAGTCTATGTTATAGTAAACACTGACAGTCTATGTTATAGTAAACATTAACAGTAAGTCTATGTTATAGTAAACATTAACAGTAAGTCTATGTTATAGTAAACATTAACAGTAACTCTATGTTATAGTAAACATTAACAGTAAATCTATGTTATAGTAAACACTGACAGTCTATGTTATAGTAAACATTAACGGTAAGTCTATGTTATAGTAAACACTGACAGTCTATGTTATAGTAAACACTGACAGTCTATGTTATAGTAAACATTAACAGTAACTCTATGTTATAGTAAACACTGACAGTCTATGCTATAGTAAACACTGACAGTCTATGTTATAGTAAACATTAACAGTAATGCATTGTTATAGTAAACATTAACAGTAAGTATATGCTATAGTAAACATTAACAGTAAGTCTATGTTATAGTAAACACTGAAGTCTATGTTATAGTAAACATTAACAGTAAGTCTTTGTTATAGTAAACATTAACAGTAACTCTATGTTATAGTAAACACTGACAGTCTATGTTATAGTAAACATTAACAGTAAGTCTATGTTATAGTAAACACTAACAGTCTATGTTATAGTAAACATTAACAGTAAGTCTATGTTATAGTAAACACTGACAGTCTATGTTTTAGTAAACTCTGACAGTCTATGTTATAGTAAACATTAACAGTAAGTCTATGTTAGAGTAAACTCTGACAGTCTATGTTATAGTAAACATTAACAGTAAGTCTATGTTATAGTAAACACTGACAGTCTATGCTATAGTAAACATTAACAGTAAGTCTATGTTATAGTAAACATTAACAGTAAGTCTATGTTATAGTAAACACTGACTATAACATAGACTATGTTATAGTAAACACTGACAGTCTATGTTATAGTAAACATTAACAGTAAGTCTATGTTATAGTAAACACTGACAGTCTATGCTATAGTAAACATTAACAGTAAGTCTATGTTATAGTAAACATTAACAGTAAGTCTATGTTATAGTAAACACTGACTATAACATAGACTATGTTATAGTAAACACTGACAGTCTATGTTATAGTAAACATTAACAGTAAGTCTATGTTATAGTAAACACTGACAGTCTATGCTATAGTAAACATTAACAGTAAGTCTATGTTATAGTAAACATTAACAGTAAGTCTATGTTATAGTAAACACTGACAGTCTATGTTATAGTAAACACTGACAGTCTATGTTAGAGTAAACTCTGACAGTCTATGTTATAGTAAACACTGACAGTCTATGCTATAGTAAACATTAACAGTAAGTCTATGTTATAGTAAACATTAACAGTAAGTCTATGTTATGGTAAACATTAACAGTAACTCTATGTTATAGTAAACATTAACAGTAACTCTATGTTATAGTAAACACTGACAGTCTATGTTATAGTAAACATTAACAGTAAGTCTATGTTATAGTAAACATTAACAGTAACTCTATGTTATAGTAAACATTAACAGTAACTCTATGTTATAGTAAACACTGACAGTCTATGTTATAGTAAACACTGACAGTCTATGTTATTAAGTCTATGTTGTGGTATAGTAAACATTAACAGTAAGTCTATGTTATAGTAAACACTGACAGTCTATGTTATAGTAAACTATTAACAGTAAATCTTGTTATTGTAAACATTAACAGTAAGTCTATGCTATAGTAAACACTGACAGTATGTTATAGTAAACATTAACAGTAACTCTATTGTTATAGTAAACACTGACAGTCTATGTTATAGTAAACACTGACAGTCTATGTTATAGTAAACATTAACAGTAAGTCTATGTTATAGTAAACACTGACAGTCTATGTTATAGTAAACATTAACAGTAACTCTATGTTATAGTAAACACTGACAGGAACTCTATGTTATAGTAAACACTGACAGTCTATGTTATAGTAAACATTAACAGTAACGCTATGTTATAGTAAACACTGACAGTCTATGTTATAGTAAACATTAACAGTAAGTCTATGTTATAGTAAACATTAACAGTAACTCTATGTTATAGTAACCACTGACAGTCTATGTTATAGTAAACATTAACAGTAAGTCTATGTTATAGTAAACATTAACAGTAAGTCTATGTTATAGTAAACATTAACAGTAAGTCTATGCTATAGTAAACATTAACAGTAAGTCTATGCTATAGTAAACATTAACAGTAAGTCTATGTTATAGTAAACACTGACAGTCTATGTTATAGTAAACATTAACAGTAAGTCTTTGTTATAGTAAACATTAACAGTAAGTCTATATTATAGTAAACACTGACAGTCTATGTTATAGTAAACTCTGACAGTCTATGTTATAGTAAACATTAACAGTAAGTCTTTGTTATAGTAAACATTAACAGTAACTCTATGTTATAGTAAACACTGACAGTCTATGTTATAGTAAACATTAACAGTAAGTCTATGTTATAGTAAACACTGACAGTCTCTGTTATAGTAAACATTAACAGTAAGTCTATGTTATAGTAAACACTGACAGTCTCTGTTATAGTAAACATTAACAGTAAGTCTTTGTTATAGTAAACATTAACAGTAAGTCTATGTTATAGTAAACACTGACAGTCTCTGTTATAGTAAACATTAACAGTAAGTCTATGTTATAGTAAACATTAACAATAACTCTATGTTATAGTAAACACTGACAGTCTATGTTATAGTAAACATTAACAGTAAGTCTATGTTATAGTAAACATTAACAGTAACTCTATGTTATAGTAAACACTGACAGTCTATGTTATAGTAAACATTAACAGTAAGTCTATGTTATAGTAAACATTAACAGTAAGTCTATGTTATAGTAAACACTGACAGTCTATGTTATAGTAAACATTAACAGTAACTCTATGTTATAGTAAACACTGACAGTCTATGTTATAGTAAACATTAACAGTAACTCTATGTTATAGTAAACACTGACAGTCTATGTTATAGTAAACATTAACAGTAACTCTATGTTATAGTAAACACTGACAGTCTATGTTATAGTAAACATTAACAGTAACTCTATGTTATAGTAAACATTAACAGTAACTCTATGTTATAGTAAACACTGACAGTCTATGTTATAGTAAACATTAACAGTAAGTCTATGTTATAGTAAACATTAACAGTAACTCTATGTTATAGTAAACACTGACAGTCTATGTTATAGTAAACATTAACAGTAACGCTATGTTATAGTAAACACTGACAGTCTATGTTATAGTAAACATTAACAGTAAGTCTATGTTATAGTAAACATTAACAGTAACTCTATGTTATAGTAAACACTGACAGTCTATGTTATAGTAAAAACTGACAGTCTATGTTATAGTAAACATTAACAGTAAGTCTATGTTATAGTAAACACTGACAGTCTATGTTATAGTAAACATTAACAGTAAGTCTTTGTTATAGTAAACACTGACAGTCTATGTTATAGTAAACATTAACAGTAAGTCTTTGTTATAGTAAACACTGACAGTCTATGTTATAGTAAACATTAACAGTAAGTCTATGTTATAGTAAACCATGACAGTCTATGTTATAGTAAACATTAACAGTAACGCTATGTTATAGTAAACACTGACAGTCTATGTTATAGTAAACATTAACAGTAATGCTATGTTATAGTAAACATTAACAGTAAGTCTATGTTATAGTAAACATTAACAGTAACGCTATGTTATAGTAAACATTAACAGTAACTCTATGTTATAGTAAACACTGACAGTCTATGCTATAGTAAACACTGACAGTCTATGTTATAGTAAACATTAACAGTAATGCTATGTTATAGTAAACATGGTTTGTTTGTTTGTGTTTGTTTGTTTGTGTTTGTTGTTTAACAGTAAGTCTATGCTATAGTAAACATTAACAGTAAGTCTACGTTATAGTAAACACTGAAGTCTATGTTATAGTAAACATTAACAGTAAGTCTTTGTTATAGTAAACATTAACAGTAAGTCTATGTTATAGTAAACACTGACAGTCTATGTTATAGTAAACATTAACAGTAAGTCTATATTATAGTAAACACTGACAGTCTATGTTATAGTAAACATTAACAGTAACTCTATGTTATAGTAAACACTGACAGTCTATGTTATAGTAAACACTGACAGTCTATGTTATAGTAAACACTGACAGTCTATGTTATAGTAAACATTAACAGTAACTCTATGTTATAGTAAACATTAACAGTAAGTCTATGTTATAGTAAACATTAACAGTAAGTCTATGTTATAGTAAACTCTGACAGTCTATGTTATAGTAAACTCTGACAGTCTATGTTATAGTCAACATTAACAGTAAGTCTATGTTATAGTAAACACTGACAGTCTATGTTATAGTAAACATTAACAGTAACGCTATGTCAGTAAACACTGACAGTCTATGTTATAGTAAACACTGACAGTCTATGTTATAGTAAACATTAACAGTAAGTCTATGTTATAGTAAACATTAACAGTAAGTCTATGTTATAGTAAACACTGACAGTCTATGTTATAGTAAACACTGACAGTCTATGTTATAGTAAACACTGACAGTCTATGTTATAGTAAACATTAACAGTAAGTCTATATTATAGTAAACACTGACAGTCTATGTTATAGTAAACATTAACAGTAACTCTATGTTATAGTAAACATTAACAGTAAGTCTATGTTATAGTAAACATTAACAGTAAGTCTATGTTATAGTAAACATTAACAGTAAGTCTATGTTATAGTAAACATTAACAGTAAGTCTATGTTATAGTAAACATTAACAGTAAGTCTATGTTATGGTAAACATTAACAGTAAGTCTATGTTATAGTAAACATTAACAGTAAGTCTATGTTATAGTAAACATTAACAGTAAGTCTATGTTATAGTAAACATTAACAGTAAGTCTATGTTATAGTAAACATTAACAGTAAGTCTATGTTATGGTAAACATTAACAGTAACTCTATGTTATAGTAAACATTAACAGTAACTCTATGTTATAGTAAACACTCATGTGCCATTATATTGTTTTATTTCAGAAAAGTTTCCAATATCATTGATTGTTGGATGCAGTGTTGGGGGATTTGTTACTGTAGCAGTCATCGTTGTCTTAGTGATTTTAAAGCATAGATGTATAGCTCAGCTGAACTATGATGAACTAGAATGGATGGATCCAGACTGTATGTATGAAGGTAGGTTTAGATCCAGACTGTATGTATGAAGGTAGGTTTAGATCCAGACTGTATGTATGAAGGTAGGTTTAGATCCAGACTGTATGTATGAAGGTAGGTTTAGATCCAGACTGTATGTATGAAGAGGTAGGTTTAGATCCAGGCTGTATGTATGAAGGTAGGTTTAGATCCAGACTGTATGTATGAAGGTAGGTTTAGATCCAGGCTGTATGTATGAAGGTAGGTTTAGATCCAGACTGTATGCATGAATGTAGGCTTAGATCCAGATTGTATGTATGAATGTAGGCTTAGATCCAGATTGTATGTATGAATGAAGGTTTAGATCCAGATTGTATGTATGAAGGTAGGTTTAGATCCAGACTGTATGTATGAAGGTAGGTTTAGATCCAGACTGTATGTATGAAGGTAGGTTTAGATCCAGACTGTATGTATGAAGGTAGGTTTAGATCCAGGCTGTATGTATGAAGGTAGGTTTAGATCCAGGCTGTATGTATGAAGGTAGGTTTAGATCCAGGCTGTATGTATGAATGAAGGTTTAGATCCAGGCTGTATGTATGAATCAAGGTTTAGATCCAGATTGTATGTATACATGTAGGCTTAGATCCAGATTGTATGTATACATGTAGGTTTAGATCCAGACTGTATGTGTGGATGAAGGACATTGTATGGTGGTGGATAAAGGACAGTATATGGAGGTGGATGAAGGACAGTGTATGGAGGTGGATGAAGGACTGTGTATGATTGTGGATGAAGGACAGTGTATGATGGTGGATAAAGTACAGTATATGGAGGTGGATGAAGGACAGAGTGTATGGAGGTGGATGAAGGACAGTGTATGGAGGTGGATGAAGGACAGTGTATGGTGGTGGATGAAGGACAGTGTATGATGGTGGATGAAGGACAGTGTATGATGGTGGATGAAGGACAGTATACGATGGTGGATGAAGGACAGTGTATGGAGGTGGATGAAGGACAGTATATGGTGGTGGATGAAGGACAGTGTATGATGGTGGATGAAAGACAGTATATGATGGTGGGTGAAGGACAGTGTATGATGGTGGATGACGGACAGTGTATGATGGTGAATAAAGGACAGTGTATGGTTGTAGGTGAAGGACAGTGTATGGTTGTTGATGAAGGACAGAGTATGATGGTGGATGAAGGACAGTGTATGGTTGTGGATGAAGGACAGTATATGTAGGTGGATGAAGGACAGTGTATGGTGGTGGATGAAGTACAGTGTATGATGGTGGATGAAGGACAGTGTATGATGGTGGATGAAGGACAGTGTATGATGGTGAGTGAAGGACAGTGTATGATGGTGGATGGTGGATGAAGGACAGTGTATGATGGTGGGTGAAGGACAGTGTATGATGGTGGATGAAGGACAGTGTATGATGGTGGGTGAAGGACAGTGTATGATGGTGGATGAAGGACAGTGTATGGTTGTGGATGAAGGACAGTGTATGGTTGTGGATGAAGGACATTGTATGGTTGTGGATGAAGGACAGTTTATGGAGGTGGATGACGGACAGTGTATGATGGTGGATAAACGACAGTGTATGATGGTGGATAAAGGACAGTGTATGTTGGTGGATGAAAGACAGTGTATGGTTGTAGATGAAGGACAGTGTATGGTTGTTGATGAAGGACAGTGTATGATGGTGGAGGAAGGACAGTGTATGGTTATGGATGAAGGACAGTATATGGAGGTGGATGAAGGACAGTATATGATGGTGGATAAAGGACAGTGTATGTTGGTGGATGATGGACAGTGTATGGTTGTAGATGAATGACAGTGTATGGTTGTTGATGACGGACAGTGTATGATGGTGGATGAAGGACAGTGTATGGTTGTGGATGAAGGACAGTATATGGAGGTGGATGAAGGACAGTGTATGATGGTGGATGAAGGACAGTGTATGATGGTGGATGAAGGACAGTGTATGATGGTGGATGAAGGACAGTGTATGATGGTGGGTGAAGGACAGTGTATGATGGTGGATGAAGGACAGTGTATGGAGGTGGATGAAGGACAGTTTAAGGAGGTGGATGACGGACAGTGTATGTTGTTGGATGAAGGACAGTATATGATGGTAGATGAAGGACAGTGTATGTTGTTGGATGGCGGACAATGTATGGTGGTGGATGGCGGACAGTGTATGGAGGTGGATGAAGGTCAGTGTATGTTGTTGGATGGCGGACAGTGTATGGTGGTGGATGACGGACAGTGTATGATGGTGGATGAAGGACAGTGTATGGAGGTGGATGAAGGACAGTATATGATGGTGGATGAAGGACAGTTTATGGAGGTGGATGAAGGACAGTGTATGGAGGTGGATGAAGGACAGTGTATGGATGTGGATGAAGGACAGTGTATGGAGGTGGATGAAGGACAGTGTATGATGGTGGATGAAGGACAGTGTATGATTGTGGATGAAGGACAGTTTATGGAGGTGGATGAAGGACAGTGTATGATGGTGGATAAAGGACAGTGTATGGTTGTGGATGAATGACAGTCTATGGAGGTGGATGAAGGACAGTATATGATGGTGGATGAAGGACAGTTTATGGAGGTGGATGAAGGACAGTGTATGGAGGTGGATGAAGGACGGTGTATGTTGTTGGATGGCGGACAGTGTATGGTGGTGGATGATGGAGTGTATGATGGTGGATGAAGGACAGTGTATGGAGGTGGATGAAGGATAGTGTATGGAGGTGGATGCAGGACAGTATATGGTGGTGGATGAAGGACAGTGTATGGAGGTGGATGAAGGACAGTGTATGGATGTGGATGAAGGACAGTGTATGGAGGTGGATGAAGGACAGTGTATGATGGTGGATGAAGGACAGTGTATGATTGTGGATGAAGGACAGTTTATGGAGGTGGATGAAGGACAGTGTATGATGGTGGATAAAGGACAGTGTATGGTTGTGGATGAATGACAGTCTATGGAGGTGGATGAAGGACAGTATATGATGGTGGATGAAGGACAGTTTATGGAGGTGGATGAAGGACAGTGTATGGAGGTGGATGAAGGACGGTGTATGTTGTTGGATGGCGGACAGTGTATGGTGGTGGATGATGGAGTGTATGATGGTGGATGAAGGACAGTGTATGGAGGTGGATGAAGGATAGTGTATGGAGGTGGATGCAGGACAGTATATGGTGGTGGATGAAGGACAGTGTATGTTGTTGGATGAAGGACAGTATATGATGGTGGATGAAGGACAGTTTATGGAGGTGGATGAAGGACAGTGTATGGAGGTGGATGAAGGACAGTGTATGGAGGTGGATGAAGGACAGTGTATGATGGTGGATGAAGGACAGAGCATGACTGTGGATGAAGGACAGTTTATGGAGGTGGATGAAGGACAGTGTATGATGGTGGATAAAGGACAGTGTATGGTTGTGGATGAAGGACAGTGTATGGAGGTGGATGCAGGACAGTGTATGATGGTGGATGAAGGACAGCATATGGAGGTGGATGACGGACAGTGTATGTTGGTGGATGAAGGACAGTGTATGGTTGTGAATGAAGAACAGTGTATGGTTGTGGATAAAGGTCGGTGTATGATGGTGGATGAAGGACAGTGTATGGCTGTGGATGAAGGACAGTGTATGGTTGTGGATGAAGGACAGTGTATGGATGTGGATGAAGGACAGTGTATGAAGGTGGATGAAAGACAGTGTATGGTTGTGGATGAAGGACAGTGTATGGTTGTGAATGAAGGACAGTGTATGGCTGTGGATGAAGGACAGTGTATGGAGGTGGATGACGGACAGTGTATGGTTGTGGATGAAGGTCAGTGTATGATTGTGGATGACGGACAGTGTATGGTTGAGGATGAAGGACAGTGTATGGATGTGGATGAAGGACAGTGTATGAAGGGTGGATGAAGGACAGTGTATGTTGGTGGATGAAGGACAGTATATGATGGTGGATGAAGGACATTGTATGGTTGTGAATGAAGGACAGTGTATGACTGTGGATGAAGGACAGTGTATGGAGGTGGATGACGGACCGTGTATGGTTGTGGATGAAGGTCAGTGTATGATGGTGGATGATGGACAGTGTAAGGTTGTGGATGAAGGACAGTGTATGTTGGTGGATGAAGGACAGTGTATGGTTGTGGATAAAGGTCAGTGTATGATGGTGGATGAAGGACAGTGTATGGCTGTGGATGAAGGACAGTGTATGGTTGTGGATGAAGGACAGTGTATGGATGTGGATGTAGGACAGTGTATGAAGGTGGATGAAGGACAGTGTATGGTTGTGGATGAAGGACAGTGTATGGTTGTGAATGAAGGACAGTGTATGGCTGTGAATGAAGGACAGTGTATGGAGGTGGATGACGGACAGTGTATGGTTGTGGATGAAGGTCAGTGTATGATGGTGGATGACGGACAGTGTATGGTTGTGGATGAAGGACAGTGTATAGTTGAGGATGAAGGACAGTGTATGGATGTGGATGAAGGACAGGGTATGAAGGGTGGATGAAGGACAGTGTATGTTGGTGGATGAAGGACAGTATATGATGGTGGATGAAGGACAGTGTATGGTTGTGAATGAAGGACAGTGTATGACTGTGGATGAAGGACAGTGTATGGAGGTGGATGACGGACCGTGTATGGTTGTGGATGAAGGTCAGTGTATGATGGTGGATGATGGACAGTGTAAGGTTGTGGATGAAGGACAGTGTATGTTGGTGGATGAAGGACAGTGTATGGTTGTGGATGAAGGACAGTGTATGATGGTGGATGAAGGACAGTGCATGATGGCGGATGAAGGACAGTGCATGATAGTGGATGAAGGACATTGTATGGTTGTGGATGAAGGACAGTGCATGGTGGTGGATGAAGGACAGTGTATGGTTGTGGATGAAGGACACTGTATGATGGTGAATGAAGTACAGTGTTTTGTTGTGGATGAAGGACAGTGTATGGAGGTGGATGACGGACAGTTTATGGTTGTGGATGAAGGACAGTGTATGATTGTGGATGAAGGACAGTGTATGATGGTGGATGAAGTACAGTGTATGGAGGTGGATGAAGGACAGTGTATGATTGTGGATGAAGGACAGTGTATGGCTGTGTATGGAGGTGAATGACGGACAGTGTATGGTTGTGGATGAAGGACAGTGTATGATGGTGGATGAAGGACAGTGTATGGTGGTGGATGAAGGACAGTGCATGATGGTGGATGAAGGACAGTATATGATGGTCAATGAAGGACAGTGTATGAATGTGGATGAAGGACAGTGTATGGAGGTGGATGAAGGACAGTGTATGTTGGTGGATGAAGGACAGTATATGATGGTGGATGAAGGACAGTATATGATGGTGGATAAAGGACAGTGTATGTTGGTGGATGATGGACAGTGTATGGTTGTAGATGAAGGACAGTGTATGGTTGTTGATGAAGGACAGTGTATGATGGTGGATGAAGGACAGTGTATGGTTGTGGATGAAGGACAGTATATGGAGGTGGATGAAGGACAGTGTATGATGGTGGATGAAGGACAGTGTATGATGGTGGATGAAGGACAGTGTATGATGGTGGGTGAAGGACAGTGTATGATGGTGGATGAAGGACAGTGTATGGAGGTGGATGAAGGACAGTTTAAGGAGGTGGATGACGGACAGTGTATGGTTGTTGGATGAAGGACAGTATATGATGGTGGATGAAGGACAGTGTATGTTGTTGGATGGCGGACAGTGTATGGTGGTGGATGGCGGACAGTGTATGGAGGTGGATGAAGGACAGTGTATGTTGTTGGATGGCGGACAGTGTATGGTGGTGGATGACGGACAGTGTATGATGGTGGATGAAGAACAGTGTATGGAGGTGGATGAAGGACAGTATATGATGGTGGATGAAGGACAGTTTATGGAGGTGGATGAAGGACAGTGTATGGAGGTGGATGAAGGACAGTGTATGGATGTGGATGAAGGACAGTGTATGGAGGTGGATGAAGGACAGTGTATGATGGTGGATGAAGGACAGTGTATGATTGTGGATGAAGGACAGTTTATGGAGGTGGATGAAGGACAGTGTATGATGGTGGATAAAGGACTGTGTATGGTTGTGGATGAATGACAGTCTATGGAGGTGGATGAAGGACAGTATATGATGGTGGATGAAGGACAGTTTATGGAGGTGGATGAAGGACAGTGTATGGAGGTGGATGAAGGACGGTGAATGTTGTTGGATGGCGGACAGTGTATGGTGGTGGATGACGGAGTGTATGATGGTGGATGAAGGACAGTGTACGGAGGTGGATGAAGGATAGTGTATGGAGGTGGATGCAGGACAGTATATGGTGGCGGATGAAGGACAGTGTATGTTGTTGGATGAAGGACAGTATATGATGGTGGATGAAGGACAGTTTATGGAGGTGGATGAAGGACAGTGTATGGAGGTGGATGAAGGACAGTGTATGGAGGTGGATGAAGGACAGTGTATGATGGTGGATGAAGGACAGAGCATGATTGTGGATGAAGGACAGTTTATGGAGGTGGATGAAGGACAGTGTATGATGGTGGATAAAGGACAGTGTATGGTTGTGGATGAAGGACAGTGTATGGAGGTGGATGCAGGACAGTGTATGATGGTGGATGAAGGACAGCATATGGAGGTGGATGACGGACAGTGTATGTTGGTGGATGAAGGACAGTGTATGGTTGTGAATGAAGAACAGTGTATGGTTGTGGATAAAGGTCGGTGTATGATGGTGGATGAAGGACAGTGTATGGCTGTGGATGAAGGACAGTGTATGGTTGTGGATGAAGGACAGTGTATGGATGTGGATGAAGGACAGTGTATGAAGGTGGATGAAAGACAGTGTATGGTTGTGGATGAAGGACAGTGTATGGTTGTGAATGAAGGACAGTGTATGGCTGTGGATGAAGGACAGTGTATGGAGGTGGATGACGGACAGTGTATGGTTGTGGATGAAGGTCAGTGTATGGTGGTGGATGACGGACAGTGTATGGTTGTGGAAGAAGGACAGTGTATGGTTGAGGATGAATGACAGTGTATGGATGTGGATGAAGGACAGTGTATGAAGGGTGGATGAAGGACAGTGTATGAAGGGTGGATGAAGGACAGTGTATGTTGGTGGATGAAGGACAGTATATGATGGTGGATGAAGGACATTGTATGGTTGTGAATGAAGGACAGTGTATGACTGTGGATGAAGGACAGTGTATGGAGGTGGATGACGGACCGTGTATGGTTGTGGATGAAGGTCAGTGTATGATGGTGGATGATGGACAGTGTAAGGTTGTGGATGAAGGACAGTGTATGTTGGTGGATGAAGGACAGTGTATGGTTGTGGATAAAGGTCAGTGTATGATGGTGGATGAAGGACAGTGTATGGCTGTGGATGAAGGACAGTGTATGGTTGTGGATGAAGGACAGTGTATGGATGTGGATGTAGGACAGTGTATGAAGGTGGATGAAGGACAGTGTATGGTTGTGGATGAAGGACAGTGTATGGTTGTGAATGAAGGACAGTGTATGGCTGTGAATGAAGGACAGTGTATGGAGGTGGATGACGGACAGTGTATGGTTGTGGATGAAGGTCAGTGTATGATGGTGGATGACGGACAGTGTATGGTTGTGGATGAAGGACAGTGTATAGTTGAGGATGAAGGACAGTGTATGGATGTGGATGAAGGACAGTGTATGAAGGGTGGATGAAGGACAGTGTATGTTGGTGGATGAAGGACAGTATATGATAGTGGATGAAGGACAGTGTATGGTTGTGAATGAAGGACAGTGTATGACTGTGGATGAAGGACAGTGTATGGAGGTGGATGACGGACCGTGTATGGTTGTGGATGAAGGTCAGTGTATGATGGTGGATGATGGACAGTGTAAGGTTGTGGATGAAGGACAGTGTATGATGGTGGATGAAGGACAGTGTATGGAGGTGGATGACGGACCGTGTATGGTTGTGGATGAAGGTCAGTGTATGATGGTGGATGATGGACAGTGTAAGGTTGTGGATGAAGGACAGTGTATGTTGGTGGATGAAGGACAGTGTATGGTTGTGGATGAAGGACAGTGTATGATGGTGGATGAAGGACAGTGCATGATGGCGGATGAAGGACAGTGCATGATAGTGGATGAAGGACATTGTATGGTTGTGGATGAAGGACAGTGCATGGTGGTGGATGAAGGACAGTGTATGGTTGTGGATAAAGGACACTGTATGATGGTGAATGAAGTACAGTGTTTTGTTGTGGATGAAGGACAGTGTATGGAGGTGGATGACGGACAGTTTATGGTTGTGGATGAAGGACAGTGTATGATTGTGGATGAAGGACAGTGTATGATGGTGGATGAAGTACAGTGTATGGAGGTGGATGAAGGACAGTGTATGATTGTGGATGAAGGACAGTGTATGGCTGTGTATGGAGGTGAATGACGGACAGTGTATGGTTGTGGATGAAGGACAGTGTATGATGGTGGATGAAGGACAGTGTATGGTGGTGGATGAAGGACATTGCATGATGGTGGATGAAGGACAGTATATGATGGTCAATGAAGGACAGTGTATGAATGTGGATGAAGGACAGTGTATGGAGGTGGATGAAGGACAGTGTATGTTGGTGGATGAAGGACAGTATATGATGGTGGATGAAGGAAAGTGTATGGTTGTGGATGAAGGACAGTGTATGGCTGTGAATGAAGAACAGTGTATGGCTGTGGATGAAGGACAGTGTATGGTTGTGGATGAAGGACAGTGTATGGTTGTGGATGAAGGACAGTGTATGGTGGTGGATGAAGGACCGTGTATGGTTGTGGATGAAGGACAGTATATGGTTGTGGATGAAGGGCAGTGTATGGAGATGGATAACGGACAGTGTATGATGGTGGATGAAAGACAGTGTATGATGGTGGGTGAAGGACAGTGTATGGTTGTGGATGAAGGACAGTGTATGGATGTGGATGAAGGACAGTGTATGAAGGTGGATGAAGGACAGTGTATGGTTGTGGATGAAGGACAGTGTATGGTTGTGAATGAAGGACAGTGTATGGCTGTGGATGAAGGACAGTGTATGGAGGTGGATGACGGACAGTGTATGGTTGTGGATGAAGGTCAGTGTATGATGGTGGATGACGGACAGAGTATGGTTGTGGATGAAGGACAGTGTATGGTTGAGGATGAAGGACAGTGTATGGATGTGGATGAAGGACAGTGTATGAAGGTGGATGAAGGACAGTGTATGTTGGTGGATGAAGGACAGTATATGGTTGTGAATGAAGGACAGTGTATGACTTTGGATGAAGGACAGTGTATGGAGGTGGATGACGGACAGTGTATGGTTGTGGATGAAGGTCAGTGTATGATGGTGGATGATGGACAGTGTAAGGTTTTGGATGAAGGACAGTGTATGTTGGTGGATGAAGGACAGTTTATGGTTGTGGATGAAGGACAGTGTATGATGGTGGATGAAGGACAGTGCATGATGTTGGATGAAGGACAGTGCATGATGACGGATGAAGGACAGTGCATGATAGTGGATGAAGGACAGTGTATGGTTGTGGATGAAGGACAGTGCATGGTGGTGGATGAAGGACAGTGTATGGTTGTGGATGAAGGACACTGTATGATGGTGAATGAAGGACAGTGTTTTGTTGTGGATGAAGGACAGTGTATGGAGGTGGATGACGGACAGTTTATGGTTGTGGATGAAGGACAGTGTATGATTGTGGATGAAGGACAGTGTATGATGGTGGATGAAGTACAGTGTATGGAGGTGGGTGAAGGACAGTGTATGGTTGTGGATGAAGGACAGTGTATGTTGTGGATGAAGGACAGTGTATGGTGGTGGATGAAGGACAGTGTATGGTTGTGGATGAAGGACAGTGTATGGAGGTTTTTTTTATACAAATTTATTTTAGCTCGATTGCGAAACAAGTTCTTTCAACTTATATAAATCACTCTCGAGACCTCATTCCTGATGGAATCCATCGCCACGAGGGAGAGAAGAGGCAACGTGGAATTTAAATGCCTTGCCTAAGGACACAATCGTAACGGCTCCAGCGGGGCTCGAACTCCAGACCTTTCGCACCTGAAGCGAACGCGCATCCACTGCACCATCACGACTTCCACATGAAGGATGGTGGATGAAGAACAGTGTATGGAGGTGGATGAAGGATAGTGTATGGTTGTGGATGAAGGACAGTGTATGGTTGTGTATGAAGGACATTGTATGGTGGTGAATGATGGACAGTGTATGGTTGTAGATGAAGGACAGAGTATGGTTGTTGATGACGGACAGTGTATGGTTGTGGGTGAATGACAGTGTATGATTGTGGATGAAGGACAGTGTATGGTTGTGGATGAAGGACAGTGTATGGCTGTGTATGGAGGTGAATGACGGACAGTGTATGGTTGTGGATGAAGGACAGTGTATGATGGTGGATGAAGGACAGTATATGATGGTCGATGAAGGACAGTGTATGGTGGTGGATGAAGGACAGTGTATGATGGTGGATGAAGGACAGTATATGATGGTCAATGAAGGACAGTGTATGAATGTGGATGAAGGACAGTGTATGGAGGTGGATGAAGGACAGTGTATGTTGGTGGAAGAAGGACAGTATATGATGGTGGATGAAGGACAGTGTATGGTTGTGGATGAAGGACAGTGTATGGTTGTGATTGAAGGACAGTGTATGGTTGTGGATGAAGGACAGTGTATGGTGGTGGATGAAGGACCGTGTATGGTTGTGGATGAAGGACAGTATATGGTTGTGGATGAAGGGCAGTGTATGGAGATGGATAACGGACAGTGTATGGTTGTGGATGAAGGACAGTATATGGAGGTGGATGAAGGACAGTGTATGGTTGTGGATGAAGGACAGTATATGGAGGTGGATGAAGGACAGTGTATGATGGTGGATGAAAGACAGTGTATGATGGTGGGTGAAGGACAGTGTATGATGGTGGATGAAGGACAGTGTATGGTTGTGGATGAAGGACAGTGTATGGTTGTGGATGAAGGACACTGTATGATGGTGAATGAAGTACAGTGTTTTGTTGTGGATGAAGGACAGTGTATGGAGGTGGATGACGGACAGTTTATGGTTGTGGATGAAGGACAGTGTATGATTGTGGATGAAGGACAGTGTATGATGGTGGATGAAGTACAGTGTATGGAGGTGGATGAAGGACAGTGTATGATTGTGGATGAAGGACAGTGTATGGCTGTGTATGGAGGTGAATGACGGACAGTGTATGGTTGTGGATGAAGGACAGTGTATGATGGTGGATGAAGGACAGTGTATGGTTGTGGATGAAGGACAGTGCATGGTGGTGGATGAAGGACAGTGTATGGTTGTGGATGAAGGACACTGTATGATGGTGAATGAAGGACAGTGTTTTGTTGTGGATGAAGGACAGTGTATGGAGGTGGATGACGGACAGTTTGTGGTTGTGGATGAAGGACAGTGAATGATTGTGGATGAAGGACAGTGTATGATGGTGGATGAAGTACAGTGTATGGAGGTGGGTGAAGGACAGTGTATGGTTGTGGATGAAGGACAGTGTATGTTGTGGATGAAGGACAGTGTATGGTGGTGGATAAAGGACAGTGTATGGTTGTGGATGAAGGACAGTGTATGGAGGTGGATGAAGGACAGTGTATGGTTGTGGATGAAGGACAGTGTATGGTTGTGTATGAAGGACATTGTATGGTGGTGAATGATGGACAGTGTATGGTTGTAGATGAAGGACAGAGTATGGTTGTTGATGACGGAGAGTGTATGGTTGTGGGTGAATGACAGTGTATGATTGTGGATGAAGGACAGTGTATGGTTGTGGATGAAGGACAGTGTATGGCTGTGTATGGAGGTGAATGACGGACAGTGTATGGTTGTGGATGAAGGACAGTGTATGATGGTGGATGAAGGACAGTATATGATGGTCGATGAAGGACAGTGTATGGTGGTGGATGAAGGACAGTGTATGATGGTGGATGAAGGACAGTATATGATGGTCAATGAAGGACAGTGTATGAATGTGGATGAAGGACAGTGTATGGAGGTGGATGAAGGACAGTGTATGTTGGTGGATCAAGGACAGTGTATGGTTGTGGATGAAGGACAGTGTATGGTTGTGAATGAAGGACAGTGTATGGCTGTGGATGAAGGACAGTGTATGGTTGTGGATGAAGGACAGTGTATGGTTGTGGATGAAGGACAGTGTATGGTGGTGGATGAAGGACCGTGTATGGTTGTGGATGAAGGACAGTATATGGTTGTGGATGGAGGGCAGTGTATGGAGATGGATAACGGACAGTGTATGGTTGTGGATGAAGGACAGTATATGGAGGTGGATGAAGGACAGTGTATGGTTGTGGATGAAGGACAGTATATGGAGGTGGATGAAGGACAGTGTATGATGGTGGATGAAAGACAGTGTATGATGGTGGGTGAAGGACAGTGTATGATGGTGGATGAAGGACAGTGTATGGTTGTGGATGAAGGACAGTGTATGGTTGTGGATGAAGGACAGTGTATGGTTGTGGATGAAGGACAGTTTATGGAGGTGGATGACGGACAGTGTATGATGGTGAATAAAGGACAGTGTATGTTGGTGGATGAAGGACAGTGTATGATTGTGGATGAAGGACAGTTTATGGAGGTGGATGATGGACAGTTTATGGAGGTGGATGAAGGACAGTGTATGGAGGTGGATGAAGGACAGTGTATGGTTGTAGATGAAGGACAGTGTATGGTTGTTGATGAAGGACAGTGTATGATGGTGGATGAAGGACAGTGTATGGTTGTGGATGAAGGACAGTATATGGAGGTGGATGAAGGACAGTGTATGGTGGTGGATGAAGTACAGTGTATGATGGTGGATGAAGGACAGTGTATGATGGTGGATGAAGGACAGTGTATGATGGTGGATGACGGACAGTGTATGATGGTGGATAAAGGACAGTGTATGATGGTGGATAAAGGACAGTGTATGTTGGTGGATGAAGGACAGTGTATGATTGTAGATGAAGGACAGTGTATGGTTGTTGATGAAGGACATTGTATGATGGTGGATGAAGGACAGTGTATGATTGTGGATGAAGGACAGTATATGGAGGTGGATGAAGGACAGTATATGATGGTGGATAAAGGACAGTGTATGTTGGTGGATGACGGACAGTGTATGGCTGTAGATGAAGGACAGTGTATGGTTGTTGATGAAGGACAGTGTATGATGGTGGATGAAGGACAGTGTATGGTTGTGGATGAAGGACAGTATATGGAGGTGGATGAAGGACAGTGTATGATGGTGGATGAAGGACAGTGTATGATGGTGGGTGAAGGACAGTGTATGATGGTGGATGAAGGACAGTGTATGGAGGTGGATGAAGGACAGTTTATGGAGGTGGATGACAGACAGTGTATGTTGTTGGATGAAGGACAGTATATGATGGTGGATGAAGGACAGTTTATGGAGGTGGATGAAGGACAGTGTATGTTGTTGGATGGCGGACAGTGTATGGTGGTGGATGGCGGACAGTGTATGGAGGTGGATGAAGGACAGTGTATGTTGTTGGATGGCGGACAGTGTATGATGGTGGATGACGGACAGTGTATGATGGTGGATGAAGTACAGTGTATGGAGGTGGATGAAGGATAGTGTATGGAGGTGGATGCAGGACAGTATATGGTGGTGGATGAAGGACAGTGTATGTTGTTGGATGAAGGACAGTATATGATGGTGGATGAAGGACAGTTTATGGAGGTGGATGAAGGACAGTGTATGGAGTTGGATGAAGGACAGTGTATGGAGGTGGATGAAGGACAGTGTATGGAGGTGGATGAAGGACAGTGTATGATGGTGGATGAAGGACAGTGTATGGCTGTGTATGGAGGTGAATGACGGACAGTGTATGGTTGTGGATGAAGGACAGTGTATGATGGTGGATGAAGGACAGTATATGATGGTCGATGATGGACGGTGTATGGTGGTGGATGAAGGACAGTGTATGATGGTGGATGAAGGACAGTATATGATGGTCAATGAAGGACAGTGTATGAATGTGGATGAAGGACAGTGTATGGAGGTGGATGAAGGACAGTGTATGTTGGTGGATGAAGGACAGTATATGATGGTGGATGAAGGACAGTGTATGGTTGTGGATGAAGGACAGTGTATGGTTGTGAATGAAGGACAGTGTATGGCTGTGGATGAAGGACAGTGTATGGTGGTGGATGAAGGACCGTGTATGGTTGTGGATGAAGGACAGTATATGGTTGTGGATGAAGAGCAGTGTATGGAGATGGATAACGGACAGTGTATGGTTGTGGATGAAGGACAGTATATGGAGGTGGATGAAGGACAGTGTATGGTTGTGGATGAAGGACAGTATATGGAGGTGGATGACGGACAGTGTATGATGGTGGATGAAAGACAGTGTATGATGGTGGGTGAAGGACAGTGTATGATGGTGGATGAAGGACAGTGTATGGTTGTGGATGAAGGACAGTGTATGGTTGTGGATGAAGGACAGTGTATGGTTGTGGATGAAGGACAGTTTATGGAGGTGGATGACGGACAGTGTATGATGGTGAATAAAGGACAGTGTATGTTGATGGATGAAGGACAGTGTATGATTGTGGATGAAGGACAGTTTATGGAGGTGGATGACGGACAGTTTATGGAGGTGGATGAAGGACAGTGTATGGAGGTGGATGAAGGACAGTGTATGGTTGTAGATGAAGGACAGTGTATGGTTGTGGATGAAGGACAGTATATGGAGGTGGATGAAGGACAGTGTATGGTGGTGGATGAAGTACAGTGTATGATGGTGGATGAAGGACAGTGTATGATGGTGGATGAAGGACAGTGTATGATGGTGGGTGAAGGACAGTGTATGATGGTGGATGAAGGACAGTGTATGATGGTGGGTGAAGGACAGTGTATGATGGTGGATGAAGGACAGTGTATGGTTGTGGATGAAGGACAGTGTATGGTTGTGGATGAAGGACAGTGTATGGTTGTGGATGAAGGACAGTTTATGGAGGTGGATGACGGACAGTGTATGATGGTGGATAAAGGACAGTGTATGATGGTGGATAAAGGACAGTGTATGTTGGTGGATGAAGGACAGTGTATGATTGTAGATGAAGGACAGTGTATGGTTGTTGATGAAGGACAGTGTATGATGGTGGATGAAGGACAGTGTATGATTGTGGATGAAGGACAGTATATGGAGGTGGATGAAGGACAGTATATGATGGTGGATAAAGGACAGTGTATGTTGGTGGATGACGGACAGTGTATGGCTGTAGATGAAGGACAGTGTATGTTGTTGGATGGCGGACAGTGTATGGTGGTGGATGACGGACAGTGTATGATGTTGGATGAAGGACAGTGTATGGAGGTGGATGAAGGATAGTGTATGGAGGTGGATGCAGGACAGTATATGGTGGTGGATGAAGGACAGTGTATGTTGTTGGATGAAGGACAGTATATGATGGTGGATGAAGGACAGTTTATGGAGGTGGATGAAGGACAGTGTATGGAGGTGGATGAAGGACATGGTATGGAGGTGGATGAAGGACAGTGTATGGAGGTGGATGAAGGACAGTGTATGATGGTGGATGAAGGACAGTGTATGATTGTGGATTAAGGACAGTTTATGGAGGTGGATGAAGGACAGTGTATGATGGTGGATGAAGGACAGTTTATGGAGGTGGATGAAGGACAGTGTATGGAGGTGGATGAAGGACATGGTATGGAGGTGGATGAAGGACAGTGTATGGAGGTGGATGAAGGACAGTGTATGATGGTGGATGAAGGACAGTGTATGATTGTGGATTAAGGACAGTTTATGGAGGTGGATGAAGGACAGTGTATGATGGTGGATAAAGGACAGTGTATGGTTGTTGATGAATGACAGTCTATGGAGGTGGATGAAGGACAGTATATGATGGTGGATGAAGGACAGTTTATGGAGGTGGATGAAGGACAGTTTATGGAGGTGGATGAAGGACAGTGTATGTTGTTGGATGGCGGACAGTGTATGGTGGTGGGTGGCGGACAGTGTATGGAGGTGGATGAAGGACAGTGTATGTTGTTGGATGGCGGACAGTGTATGGTGGTGGATGACGGACAGTGTATGATGGTGGATGAAGGACAGTGTATGGAGGTGGATGAAGGATAGTGTATGGAGGTGGATGCAGGACAGTATATGGTGGTGGATGACGGACAGTGTATGTTGTTGGATGAAGGACAGTATATGATGGTGGATGAAGGACAGTTTATGGAGGTGGATGAAGGACAGTGTATGGAGGTGGATGAAGGACAGTGTATGGAGGTGGATGAAGGACAGTGTATGGAGGTGGATGAAGGACAGTGTATGATGGTGGATGAAGGACAGTGTATGATTGTGGATGAATGACAGTCTATGGAGGTGGATGAAGGACAGTATATGATGGTGGATGAAGGACAGTATATGATGGTGGATGAAGGACAGTTTATGGAGGTGGATGAAGGACATTGTATGTTGTTGGATGGCGGACAGTGTATGGTGGTGGATGGCGGACAGTGTATGGAGGTGGATGAAGGACAGTGTATGTTGTTGGATGGCGGACAGTGTATGGTGGTGGATGACGGACAGTGTATGATGGTGGATGAAGTACAGTGTATGGAGGTGGATGAAGGATAGTGTATGGAGGTGGATGCAGGACAGTATATGGTGGTGGATGAAGGACAGTGTATGTTGTTGGATGAAGGACAGTATATGATGGTGGATGAAGGACAGTTTATGGAGGTGGATGAAGGACAGTGTATGGAGTTGGATGAAGGACAGTGTATGGAGGTGGATGAAGGACAGTGTATGGAGGTGGATGAAGGACAGTGTATGATGGTGGATGAAGGACAGTGTATGGCTGTGTATGGAGGTGAATGACGGACAGTGTATGGTTGTGGATGAAGGACAGTGTATGATGGTGGATGAAGGACAGTATATGATGGTCGATGAAGGACGGTGTATGGTGGTGGATGAAGGACAGTGTATGATGGTGGATGAAGGACAGTATATGATGGTGGATGAAGGACAGTGTATGAAGGTGGATGAAGGACAGTGTATGGTGGTGGATGAAGGACAGTGTATGGTTGTGGATGAAGGACAGTATATGATGGTGGATGAAGGACAGTGTATGGTTGTGGATGAAGGACAGTGTATGGAGGTGGATGAAGGACAGTGTATGGGGTGGATGAAGGACAGTTATGATGGTGGATGAAGGACAGTGTATGTGGTGGTGAAGGACAGTGTATGGTGGTGGATGAAGGGTTTGGGTGGTGGGACAGTGTATGGTTGTGGATGAAGGACAGTGTATGGTGTGGATGAAGGACAGTGTATGGTGGTGGATGAAGGACCGTGTATGGTTGTGGATGAAGGACAGTATATGGTTGTGGATGAACAGCAGTGTATGGAGATGGATAAGGACAGTGTATGGTTGGATGAAGGAAGTATTGGAGGTGGATGAAGGACAGTGTATGGTTGTGGATGAAGGACAGTGTATGATGGTGGATGAAGGACAGTATATGATGGTCGATGAAGGACAGTGTATGGTGGTGGATGAAGGACAGTGTATGATGGTGGATGAAGGACAGTGTATGGCTGTGGATGAAGGACAGTGTATGGTTGTGGATGAAGGACAGTGTATGGTTGTGGATGAAGGACAGTGTATGAAGGTGGATGAAGGACAGTGTATGGTTGTGGATGAAGGACAGTGTATGGTTGTGAATGAAGGACATTGTATGATTGTGGATGAAGGACAGTGTATGGAGGTGGATGACGGACAGTGTATGTTTGTGGATGAAGGTCAGTGTATGATGGTGGATGACGGACAGTGTATGGTTGTGGATGAAGGACAGTGTATGGTTGAGGATGAAGGACAGTGTATGGACAGTGTATGAATGGTGGATGAAGGACAGTGTATGTTGGTGGATGAAGGACAGTATATGAAGGTGGATGAAGGACAGTGTATGGTTGTGGATGAAGGACAGTGTATGGTTGTGAATGAAGGACATTGTATGCCTGTGGATGAAGGACAGTGTATGTTGGTGGATGACGGACAGTGTATGGTTGTGAATGAAGGACAGTGTATGGAGGTGGATGACGGACAGTGTATGGTTGTGGATGAAGGTCAGTGTATGATGGTGGATGAAGGACAGTGTATGATGGTGGGTGAAGGACAGTGTATGATGGTGGATGAAGGGCAGTATATGGAGGTGGATGAAGGACAGTGTATAGGTGTGGATGAAGGACAGTATATGGAGGTGGATGAAGGACATTGTATGGAGGTGGATGAAGGACAGTATATGGTTGTGGATGAAGGACAATGTATGGAGGTGGATGAAGGACATTGTATGATGGTGGATGAAGGACAGTGTATGGAGGTGGATGAAGGACAGTGTATGGAGGTGGATGACGGACATTGTATGGAGGTGGATGAAGTACAGTGTATGGAGGTGGATGAAGGACAGTGTATGATGGTGGATGAAGGACATTGCATGGAGGTGGATGAAGGACAGTGTATGGAGGTGGATGAAGTGATGGTGGATAAAGGACAGTGTATGATGGTGGATGCAGGACAGTGTATGATGGTGAATGAAGGACAGTGTATGATGGTGGATGAAGGACAGTGTATGGAGGTGGATGAAGGACAGTGTATGAAGGACAGTGTATGATGGTGGATGAAGGACAGTGTATGGAGGTGGATGAAGGACAGTGTATGATGGTGGATAAAGGACAGTATATGGAGGTGGATGACGGACAGTGTATGTTGGTGGATGAAGGACAGTGTATGATGGTGGATGATGGACAGTGTATGGTTGTGGATGAAGGAAAGTGTATGATGGTGGATGACGGACAGTGTATGGTTGTGAATGAAGGACAGTGTATGGAGGTGGATGACGGACAGTGTATGGTTGTGGATGAAAGTCAGTGTATGATGGTGGATGAAGGACAGTGTATGATGTTGGGTGAAGGACAGTGTATCGTGGTGGATGACGGACAGTGTATGGTTGTGGATGAAGGTCAGTGTATGATGGTCGATGAAGGACAGTGTATGGAGGTGGATGAAGGACAGAGTATGGAGGTGGATGAAGGACAGTATATGATGGTGAATGAAGGACAGTGTATGGAGATGGATGACGGACAGTGTATGGTTGTGGATGAAGGTCAGTGTATGATGGTGGATGAAGGACAGTGTATGATGGTGGGTGAAGGACAGTGTATCGTGGTGGATGACGGACAGTGTATGATTGTGGATGAAGGTCAGTGTATGATGGTTGATGAAGGACAGTATATGGAGGTGGATGAAGGACAGTGTATGGTGGTGGATGAAGGACAGTATATGATGGTGGATGAAGGACAGTGTATGGTTGTGGATGAAGGACATTATATGGTGGTTGATGCTGGACAGCATATGATGGTGGATGAAGGACAGTGTATGGAGGTGGATGAAGGACAGTATATGGTGGTTGATGCAGGACAGCGTATGATGGTGGATGAAGGCCAGTGTATGGTGGTGGATGAAGGACAGTATATGGAGGTGGATGAAGGACAGTATATGGTGGTTGATGCAGGACAGCGTATGATGGTGGATGAAGGACAGTATATGATGGTGGATGAAGGACAGTGTATGATGGTGGATGCAGGACAGTGTATGATGGTGGATGAAGGACAGTGTATGATGGTGGATGAAGGACAGTGTATGATGGTGGATGCAGGACAGTGTATGAAGGTGGATGAAGGACATTGTATGATGGTGGATGAAGGACAGTTTAATGGAGGTGGATGAAGGACAGTGTATGAAGGACAGTGTATGATGGTGGATGAAGGACAGTGTATGGAGGTGGATGAAGGACAGTGTATGATGGTGGATAAAGGACAGTATATGGAGGTGGATGACGGACAGTGTATGTTGGTGGATGAAGGACAGTGTATGATGGTGGATGATGGACAGTGTATGGTTGTGGATGAAGGAAAGTGTATGATGGTGGATGACGGACAGTGTATGGTTGTGAATGAAGGACAGTGTATGGAGGTGGATGACGGACAGTGTATGGTTGTGGATGAAAGTCAGTGTATGATGGTGGATGAAGGACAGTGTATGATGTTGGGTGAAGGACAGTGTATCGTGGTGGATGACGGACAGTGTATGATTGTGGATGAAGGTCAGTGTATGATGGTTGATGAAGGACAGTATATGGAGGTGGATGAAGGACAGTGTATGGTGGTGGATGAAGGACAGTATATGATGGTGGATGAAGGACAGTGTATGGTTGTGGATGAAGGACAGTGTATGATGGTGGATGACGGACAGTGTATGGTTGTGAATGAAGGACAGTGTATGGAGGTGGATGACGGACAGTGTATGGTTGTGGATGAAGGTCGATGAAGGACAGTGTATGGAGGTGGATGAAGGACAGTGTATGGAGGTGGATGAAGGACAGTATATGATGGTGGATGAAGGACAGTATATGATGGTGGATGAAGGACAGTGTATGGTTGTGGATGAAGGACAGTGTATGATGGTGGATGAAGGACAGTGTATGATGGTCGATGAAGGACAGTGTATCGTGGTGGATGACGGACAGTGTATGGTTGTGGATGAAGGTCAGTGTATGATGGTCGATGAAGGACAGTGTATGGAGGTGGATGAAGGACAGTGTATGGAGGTGGATGAAGGACAGTATATGATGGTGGATGAAGGACAGTGTATGGAGGTGGATGACGGACAGTGTATGGTTGTGGATGAAGGTCAGTGTATGATGGTGGATGAAGGACAGTATATGGAGGTAGATGAAGGACATTGTATGATGGTGGATGAAGGACAGTGTATGGAGGTGGATGAAGGACAGTGTATGATGGTGGATGAAGGACATTGTATGGAGGTGAATGAAGGACAGTGTATGATGGTGTATGAAGGACAGTGTATTGAGGTGGATGAAGGACAGTGTATGATGGTGGATGACGGACAGTGTATGATGGTGGATGAAGGACAGTGTATGATGGTGGATGAAGGACAGTATATGGTGGTTGATGCAGGACAGCGTATGATGGTGGATGAAGGACAATGTATGGAGGTGGATGAAGGACAGTATATGGTGGTTGATGCAGGACAGCGTATGATGGTGGATGAAGGACAGTGTATGATGGTGGATGAAGGACAGTGTATGATGGTGGATGAAGGACAGTGTATGATGGTGGATGAAGGACAGTGTATGATGGTGGATGCAGGACAGTGTATGATGGTGGATGAAGGACAGTTTATGGAGGTGGATGAGGGACAGTGTATGATGGTGGATGAAGGACAGTGTATGGAGGTGGATGAAGGACAGTGTATGATGGTGGATAAAGGACAGTATATGGAGGTGGATGACGGACAGTGTATGTTGGTGGATGAAGGACAGTATATGATGGTGTATGAAGTACAGTGTATGGTTGTGGATGAAGGACAGTGTATGTTGGTGGATGACGGACAGTGTATGGTTGTGGATGAATGACAGTGTATGATGGTGGATGACGGACAGTGTATGGTTGTGGATGAAGGTCAGTGTATGGTTGTGAATGAAGGACAGTGTATGGAGGTGGATGACGGACAGTGTATGGTTGTGGATGAAGGTCAGTGTATGATGGTGGATGAAGGACAGTGTATGATGGTGGGTGAAGGACAGTGTATGATGGTGGATGAAGGACAGTGTATGGAGGTGGATGAAGGACAGTATATGGAGGTGGATGAAGGACAGTGTATGGTTGGGGATGAAGGACAGTATATGGAGGTGGATGAAGGACATTGTATGGAGGTGGATGAAGGACAGTATATGGTTGTGGATGAAGGACAATGTATGGAGGTAGATGAAGGACATTGTATGATGGTGGATGAAGGACAGTGTATGGAGGTGGATGAAGGACAGTGTATGGAGGTGGATGAAGGACAGTGTATGATGGTGGATGAAGGACAGTGTATGGAGGTGGATGAAGGACATTGTATGATGGTGGATGAAGGACAGTGTATGATGGTGGATGAAGGACAGTGTATGATGGTGGATGAAGGACAGTATATGGTGGTTGATGCAGGACAGCATATGATGGTGGATGAAGGACAGTGTATGGAGGTGGATGAAGGACAGTATATGGTGGTTGATGCAGGACAGCGTATGATGGTGGATGAAGGCCAGTGTATGGTGGTGGATGAAGGACTGTATATGGAGGTGGATGAAGGACAGTATATGGTGGTTGATGCAGGACAGCGTATGATGGTGGATGAAGGACAGTATATGATGGTGGATGAAGGACAGTGTATGATGGTGGATGAAGGACAGTGTATGATGGTGGATGCAGGACAGTGTATGATGGTGGATGAAGGACAGTGTATGATGGTGGATGAAGGACAGTGTATGATGGTGGATGCAGGACAGTGTATGAAGGTGGATGAAGGACATTATATGATGGTGGATGAAGGACAGTTTAATGAAGGTGGATGAAGGACAGTGTATGAAGGACAGTGTATGATGGTGGATGAAGGACAGTGTATGGAGGTGGATGAAGGACAGTGTATGATGGTGGATAAAGGACCGTATATGATGGTGGATGATGGACAGTGTATGGTTGTGGATGAAGGTCAGTGTATGATGGTGGATGAAGGACAGTGTATGATGGTGGGTGAAGGACAGTGTATCGTGGTGGATGACGGACAGTGTATGGTTGTGGATGAAGGTCAGTGTATGATGGTCGATGAAGGACAGTGTATGGAGGTGGATGAAGGACAGTGTATGGAGGTGGATGAAGGACAGTATATGATGGTGGATGAAAGACAGTGTATGGAGGTGGATGAAGGACAGTGTATGGTGGTGGATGAAGGACAGTATATGATGGTGGATGAAGGACAGTGTATGGTTGTGGATGAAGGACAGTGTATGATGGTGGATGACGGACAGTGTATGGTTGTGAATGAAGGACAGTGTATGGAGGTGGATGACGGACAGTGTATGGTTGTGGATGAAGGTCGATGAAGGACAGTGTATGGAGGTGGATGAAGGACAGTGTATGGAGGTGGATGAAGGACAGTATATGATGGTGGATGAAGGACAGTATATGATGGTGGATGAAGGACAGTGTATGGTTGTGGATGAAGGACAGTGTATGATGGTGGATGAAGGACAGTGTATGATGGTGGGTGAAGGACAGTGTATCATGGTGGATGACGGACAGTGTATGGTTGTGGATGAAGGTCAGTGTATGATGGTCGATGAAGGACAGTGTATGGAGGTGGATGAAGGTCAGTGTATGGAGGTGGATGAAGGACAGTATATGATGGTGGATGAAGGACAGTGTATGGAGGTGGATGACGGACAGTGTATGGTTGTGGATGAAGGTCAGTGTATGATGGTGGATGAAGGACAGTGTATGGAGGTGGATGAAGGACATTGTATGATGGTGGATGAAGGACAGTGTATGGAGGTGGATGAAGGACAGTGTATGATGGTGGATGAAGGACATTGTATGGAGGTGAATGAAGGACAGTGTATGATGGTGTATGAAGGACAGTGTATGGTTGTGGATGAAGGACAGTATATGGAGGTGGATGAAGGACATTGTATGGAGGTGGATGAAGGACAGTATATGGTTGTGGATGAAGGACAATGTATGGAGGTAGATGAAGGACATTGTATGATGGTGGATGAAGGACAGTGTATGGAGGTGGATGAAGGACAGTGTATGGAGGTGGATGAAGGACAGTGTATGATGGTGGATGAAGGACAGTGTATGGAGGTGGATGAAGGACATTGTATGATGGTGGATGAAGGACAGTGTATGATGGTGGATGAAGGACAGTGTATGATGGTGGATGAAGGACAGTATATGGTGGTTGATGCAGGACAGCATATGATGGTGGATGAAGGACAGTGTATGGAGGTGGATGAAGGACAGTATATGGTGGTTGATGCAGGACAGCGTATGATGGTGGATGAAGGCCAGTGTATGGTGGTGGATGAAGGACTGTATATGGAGGTGGATGAAGGACAGTATATGGTGGTTGATGCAGGACAGCGTATGATGGTGGATGAAGGACAGTATATGATGGTGGATGAAGGACAGTGTATGATGGTGGATGAAGGACAGTGTATGATGGTGGATGCAGGACAGTGTATGATGGTGGATGAAGGACAGTGTATGATGGTGGATGAAGGACAGTGTATGATGGTGGATGCAGGACAGTGTATGAAGGTGGATGAAGGACATTATATGATGGTGGATGAAGGACAGTTTAATGAAGGTGGATGAAGGACAGTGTATGAAGGACAGTGTATGATGGTGGATGAAGGACAGTGTATGGAGGTGGATGAAGGACAGTGTATGATGGTGGATAAAGGACCGTATATGATGGTGGATGATGGACAGTGTATGGTTGTGGATGAAGGTCAGTGTATGATGGTGGATGAAGGACAGTGTATGATGGTGGGTGAAGGACAGTGTATCGTGGTGGATGACGGACAGTGTATGGTTGTGGATGAAGGTCAGTGTATGATGGTCGATGAAGGACAGTGTATGGAGGTGGATGAAGGACAGTGTATGGAGGTGGATGAAGGACAGTATATGATGGTGGATGAAAGACAGTGTATGGAGGTGGATGAAGGACAGTGTATGGTGGTGGATGAAGGACAGTATATGATGGTGGATGAAGGACAGTGTATGGTTGTGGATGAAGGACAGTGTATGATGGTGGATGACGGACAGTGTATGGTTGTGAATGAAGGACAGTGTATGGAGGTGGATGACGGACAGTGTATGGTTGTGGATGAAGGTCGATGAAGGACAGTGTATGGAGGTGGATGAAGGACAGTGTATGGAGGTGGATGAAGGACAGTATATGATGGTGGATGAAGGACAGTATATGATGGTGGATGAAGGACAGTGTATGGTTGTGGATGAAGGACAGTGTATGATGGTGGATGAAGGACAGTGTATGATGGTGGGTGAAGGACAGTGTATCATGGTGGATGAAGGACAGTGTATGGAGGTGGATGAAGGACAGTGTATGGAGGTGGATGAAGGACAGTGTATGGTGGTGGATGAAGGACAGTATATGGAGGTGGATGAAGGACAGTGTATGGAGGTGGATGAAGGACAGTGTATGGTTGTGGATGAAGGACAGTGTATGGTGGTGGATGAAGGACAGTGTATGATGGTGGATGAAGGACAGTGTATGAGGTGGATGAAGGACAGTGTATGGAGGTGGATGAAGGACAGTGTATGATGGTGGATGAAGGACAGTGTATGGAGGTGAATGAAGGACAGTGTATGATGGTGTATGAAGGACAGTGTATGGAGGTGGATGAAGGACAGTGTATGATGGTGGATGAAGGACAGTGTATGGTGGTGGATGACGGACAGTGTATGATGGTGGATGAAGGACAGTGTATGATGGTGGATGAAGGACAGTATATGGTGGTTGATGCAGGACAGCGTATGATGGTGGATGAAGGACAATGTATGGAGGTGGATGAAGGACAGTATATGGTGGTTGATGCAGGACAGCGTATGATGGTGGATGAAGGACAGTGTATGATGGTGGATGAAGGACAGTGTATGATGGTGGATGAAGGACAGTGTATGATGGTGGATAAAGGACAGTGTATGATGGTGGATGCAGGACAGTGTATGATGGTGAATGAAGGACAGTGTATGATGGTGGATGAAGGACAGTTTATGGAGGTGGATGAAGGACAGTGTATGAAGGACAGTGTATGATGGTGGATGAAGGACAGTGTATGGAGGTGGATGAAGGACAGTGTATGATGGTGGATAAAGGACAGTATATGGAGGTGGATGACGGACAGTGTATGTTGGTGGATGAAGGACAGTATATGATGGTGTATGAAGTACAGTGTATGGTTATGGATGAAGGACAGTGTATGTTGGTGGATGACGGACAGTGTATGGTTGTGGATGAATGACAGTGTATGATGGTGGATGACGGACAGTGTATGGTTGTGGATGAAGGACAGTGTATGGAGGTGGATGACGGACAGTGTATGGTTGTGGATGAAGGTCAGTGTATGATGGTGGATGAAGGACAGTGTATGATGGTGGGTGAAGGACAGTGTATGGAGCTGGATGAAGGACAGTGTATGGAGGTGGATGAAGGACATTGTATGATGGTGGATGAAGGACAGTGTATGGAGGTTGATGAAGGAGAGTGTATGATGGTGGATGAAGGACATTGTATGGAGGTGGATGAAGGACAGTGTATGGAGGTGGATGAAGGACAGTGTATGGAGGTGGATGAAGGACATTGTATGATGGTGGATGAAGGACAGTGTATGGAGCTGGATGAAGGACAGTGTATGATGGTGGATGAAGGACATTGTATGGAGGTGGATGAAGGACAGTGTATGATGGTGGATGAAGGACATTGTATGATGGTGGATGAAGGACAGAGTGTATGGTTGTGGATGAAGGTCAGTGTATGGTTGTGGATGAAGGACAGTGTATGATGGTGGATGACGGACAGTGTATGATGGTGGATGAAGGACAGTGTATGATGGTGGATGAAGGACAGTGTATGATGGTGGATGAAGGACAGTGTATGATGGTGGATAAAGGACAGTGTATGATGGTGGATGCAGGACAGTGTATGATGGTGGATGAAGGACAGTGTATGATGGTGGATGAAGGACAGTTTATGGAGGTGGATGAAGGACAGTGTATGAAGGACAGTGTATGATGGTGGATGAAGGACAGTGTATGGAGGTGGATGAAGGACAGTGTATGATGGTGGATAAAGGACAGTATATGGAGGTGGATGACGGACAGTGTATGTTGGTGGATGAAGGACAGTATATGATGGTGTATGAAGTACAGTGTATGGTTATGGATGAAGGACAGTGTATGTTGGTGGATGACGGACAGTGTATGGTTGTGGATGAATGACAGTGTATGATGGTGGATGACGGACAGTGTATGGTTGTGGATGAAGGACAGTGTATGGTTGTGAATGAAGGACAGTGTATGGAGGTGGATGACGGACAGTGTATGGTTGTGGATGAAGGTCAGTGTATGATGGTGGATGAAGGACAGTGTATGATGGTGGGTGAAGGACAGTGTATGGAGGTGGATGAAGGACAGTGTATGGAGGTGGATGAAGGACAGTATATGGAGGTGGATGAAGGACAGTGTATGGTTGTGGATGAAGGACAGTATATGGAGGTGGATGAAGGACATTGTATGGAGGTGGATGAAGGACAGTATATGGTTGTGGATGAAGGACAATGTATGGAGGTGGATGAAGGACATTGTATGATGGTGGATGAAGGACAGTGTATGGAGGTGGATGAAGGACAGTGTATGGAGGTGGATGAAGGACATTGTATGATGGTGGATGAAGGACAGTGTATGGAGGTGGATGAAGGAGAGTGTATGATGGTGGATGAAGGACATTGTATGGAGGTGGATGAAGGACAGTGTATGGAGGTGGATGAAGGACAGTGTATGGAGGTGGATGAAGGACATTGTATGATGGTGGATGAAGGACAGTGTATGGAGCTGGATGAAGGACAGTGTATGATGGTGGATGAAGGACATTGTATGGAGGTGGATGAAGGACAGTGTATGATGGTGGATGAAGGACAGTGTATGGAGGTGGATGAAGGACATTGTATGATGGTGGATGAAGGACAGAGTGTATGGTTGTGGATGAAGGTCAGTGTATGGTTGTGGATGAAGGACAGTGTATGATGGTGGATGACGGACAGTGTATGATGGTGGATGACGGACAGTGTATCATGGTGGATGGCGGACAGTGTATGGAGGTGGATGAAGGACAGTGTATGGAGGTGGATGACGGACAGTGTATGGTTGTTGATGAAGGACAGTATATGGTTGTGGATGAAGGACAGTGTATGGTTGTGGATGATGGACAGTGTATGGTTGTGGATGAAGGACAGTGTATGGTTGTGGATGAAGGACAGTGTATGGTTGTGGATGAAGGACAGTGTATGGAGTTGGATGACGGACAGTGTATGGTTGTTGATGAAGGACAGTTTATGGAGGTGGATGAAGGACAGTGTATGGAGGTGGATGAAGGACAATGTATGGAGGTGGATGAAGGACAGTGTATGGAGGTGGATGAAGGACAGGGTATGATGGTGGATGAATGACAGTGTATGGTTGTGGATGAAGGACAGTCTATGGAGGTGGATGAAGGACAGTGTATGATGGTGGATAAAGGACAGTGTATGTTGGTGGATGAAGGACAGTGTATGGTTGTGGATGAAGGTCAGTGTATGATGGTCGATGAAGGACAGTGTATGGAGGTGGATGAAGGTCAGTGTATGGAGGTGGATGAAGGACAGTATATGATGGTGGATGAAGGACAGTGTATGGAGGTGGATGACGGACAGTGTATGGTTGTGGATGAAGGTCAGTGTATGATGGTGGATGAAGGACAGTGTATGGAGGTGGATGAAGGACATTGTATGATGGTGGATGAAGGACAGTGTATGGAGGTGGATGAAGGACAGTGTATGATGGTGGATGAAGGACATTGTATGGAGGTGGATGAAGGACAGTATATGGTGGTTGATGCAGGAGAGCGTATGATGGTGGATGAAGGACAATGTATGGAGGTGGATGAAGGACAGTATATGGTGGTTGATGCAGGACAGCGTATGATGGTGGATGAAGGACAGTGTATGATGGTGGATGAAGGACAGTGTATGATGGTGGATGAAGGACAGTGTATGATGGTGGATGAAGGACAGAGTGTATGGAGGTGGATGACGGACAGTGTATGATGGTGGATGAAGGACAGTGTATGATGGTGGATGAAGGACAGTATATGGTGGTTGATGCAGGACAGCGTATGATGGTGGGTGAAGGACAATGTATGGAGGTGGATGAAGGACAGTATATGGTGGTTGATGCAGGACAGCGTATGATGGTGGATGAAGGACAGTGTATGATGGTGGATGAAGGACAGTGTATGATGGTGGATGAAGGACAGTGTATGATGGTGGATAAAGGACAGTGTATGATGGTGGATGAAGGACAGTGTATGATGGTGGATGAAGGACAGTGTATGGAGGTGGATGAAGGACATTGTATGATGGTGGATGAAGGACAGAGTGTATGGTTGTGGATGAAGGTCAGTGTATGGTTGTGGATGAAGGACAGTGTATGATGGTGAATGACGGACAGTGTATGATGGTGGATGACGGACAGTGTATCATGGTGGATGGCGGACAGTGTATGGAGGTGGATGAAGGACAGTGTATGGAGGTGGATGACGGACAGTGTATGGTTGTTGATGAAGGACAGTATATGGTTGTGGATGAAGGACAGTGTATGGTTGTGGATGAAGGTCGATGAAGGACAGTGTATGGAGGTCGATGAAGGACAGTGCATGGAGGTGGATGAAGGACAGTATATGATGGTGGATGAAGGACAGTATATGATGGTGGATGAAGGACAGTGTATGGTTGTGGATGAAGGACAGTGTATGATGGTGGATGAAGGACAGTGTATGATGGTGGGTGAAGGACAGTGTATCATGGTGGATGACGGACAGTGTATGGTTGTGGATGAAGGTCAGTGTATGATGGTGGATGAAGGACAGTGTATGGAGGTGGATGAAGGTCAGTGTATGGAGGTGGATGAAGGACAGTATATGATGGTGGATGAAGGACAGTGTATGGAGGTGGATGACGGACAGTGTATGGTTGTGGATGAAGGTCAGTGTATGATGGTGGATGAAGGACAGTGTATGGAGGTGGATGAAGGACATTGTATGATGGTGGATGAAGGACAGTGTATGGAGGTGGATGAAGGACAGTGTATGATGGTGGATGAAGGACATTGTATGGAGGTGAATGAAGGACAGTGTATGATGGTGTATGAAGGACAGTGTATGGAGGTGGATGAAGGACATTGTATGATGGTGGATGAAGGACAGAGTGTATGGAGGTGGATGACGGACAGTGTATGATGGTGGATGAAGGACAGTGTATGATGGTGGATGAAGGACAGTATATGGTGGTTGATGCAGGAGAGCGTATGATGGTGGATGAAGGACAATGTATGGAGGTGGATGAAGGACAGTATATGGTGGTTGATGCAGGACAGCGTATGATGGTGGATGAAGGACAGTGTATGATGGTGGATGAAGGACAGTGTATGATGGTGGATGAAGGACAGTGTATGATGGTGGATAAAGGACAGTGTATGATGGTGGATGCAGGACAGTGTATGATGGTGAATGAAGGACAGTGTATGATGGTGGATGAAGGACAGTTTATGGAGGTGGATGAAGGACAGTGTATGAAGGACAGTGTATGATGGTGGATGAAGGACAGTGTATGGAGGTGGATGAAGGACAGTGTATGATGGTGGATAAAGGACAGTATATGGAGGTGGATGACGGACAGTGTATGTTGGTGGATGAAGGACAGTATATGATGGTGTATGAAGTACAGTGTATGGTTATGGATGAAGGACAGTGTATGTTGGTGGATGACGGACAGTGTATGGTTGTGGATGAATGACAGTGTATGATGGTGGATGACGGACAGTGTATGGTTGTGGATGAAGGACAGTGTATGGTTGTGAATGAAGGACAGTGTATGGAGGTGGATGACGGACAGTGTATGGTTGTGGATGAAGGTCAGTGTATGATGGTGGATGAAGGACAGTGTATGATGGTGGGTGAAGGACAGTGTATGGAGGTGGATGAAGGACAGTGTATGGAGGTGGATGAAGGACATTGTATGATGGTGGATGAAGGACAGTGTATGGAGGTGGATGAAGGAGAGTGTATGATGGTGGATGAAGGACATTGTATGGAGGTGGATGAAGGACAGTGTATGGAGGTGGATGAAGGACAGTGTATGGAGGTGGATGAAGGACATTGTATGATGGTGGATGAAGGACAGTGTATGGAGCTGGATGAAGGACAGTGTATGATGGTGGATGAAGGACATTGTATGGAGGTGGATGAAGGACAGTGTATGATGGTGGATGAAGGACATTGTATGATGGTGGATGAAGGACAGAGTGTATGGTTGTGGATGAAGGTCAGTGTATGGTTGTGGATGAAGGACAGTGTATGATGGTGGATGACGGACAGTGTATGAGGTGGATGAAGGACAGTGTATCATGGGGTGGCGGACAGTGTATGGAGGTGGATGAAGGACAGTGTATGGAGGTGGATGACGGACAGTGTATGGTTGTTGATGAAGGACAGTGTATGGTTGTGGATGAAGGACAGTGTATGGTTGTGGATGAAGGTCGATGAAGGACAGTGTATGGAGGTGGATGAAGGACAGTGTATGGAGGTGGATGAAGGACAGTGTATGGTGGTGGATGAAGGACAGTATATGGTGGTGGATGAAGGACAGTGTATGGTTGTGGATGAAGGACAGTGTATGATGGTGGATGAAGGACAGTGTATGATGGTGGGTGAAGGACAGTGTATCATGGTGGATGACGGACAGTGTATGGTTGTGGATGAAGGTCAGTGTATGATGGTGGATGAAGGACAGTGTATGGAGGTGGATGAAGGTCAGTGTATGGAGGTGGATGAAGGACAGTATATGATGGTGGATGAAGGACAGTGTATGGAGGTGGATGACGGACAGTGTATGGTTGTGGATGAAGGTCAGTGTATGATGGTGGATGAAGGACAGTGTATGGAGGTGGATGAAGGACATTGTATGATGGTGGATGAAGGACAGTGTATGGAGGTGGATGAAGGACAGTGTATGATGGTGGATGAAGGACAGTGTATGGAGGTGAATGAAGGACAGTGTATGATGGTGTATGAAGGACAGTGTATGGAGGTGGATGAAGGACAGTGTATGATGGTGGATGAAGGACAGTGTATGATGGTGGATGAAGGACAGTGTATGGTGGTGGATGAAGGACAGTATATGGTGGTTGATGCAGGACAGCGTATGATTGTGGATGAAGGACAGTGTATGGTGGTGGATGAAGGACAGTATGGTGGTTGATGGGACAGGTATGATTGTGGATGAAGGACAGTGTATGATGGTGGATGAAGGACAGTGTATGATGGTGGTGAAGGACAGTGTATGATGGTGGATAAAGGACAGTGTATGATGGTGATGCAGGACAGTGTATGATGGTGGATGAAGGACAGTGTATGATGGTGGATGAAGGACAGTTTATGGAGGTGGATGAAGGACAGTGTGTATGAAGGACAGTGTATGATGGTGGATGAAGGACAGTGTATGGAGGTGGATGAAGGACAGTGTATGATGGTGGATAAAGGACAGTATATGGAGGTGGATGACGGACAGTGTATGTTGGTGGATGAAGGACAGTATATGATGGTGTATGAAGTACAGTGTATGGTTATGGATGAAGGACAGTGTATGTTGGTGGATGACGGACAGTGTATGGTTGTGGATGAATGACAGTGTATGATGGTGGATGACGGACAGTGTATGGTTGTGGATGAAGGACAGTGTATGGTTGTGAATGAAGGACAGTGTATGGAGGTGGATGACGGACAGTGTATGGTTGTGGATGAAGGTCAGTGTATGATGGTGGATGAAGGACAGTGTATGATGGTGGGTGATGGACAGTGTATGATGGTGGATGAAGGACAGTGTATGGAGGTGGATGAAGGACAGTATATGGAGGTGGATGAAGGACAGTGTATGGTTGTGGATGAAGGACAGTATATGGAGGTGGATGAAGGACATTGTATGGAGGTGGATGAAGGACAGTATATGGTTGTGGATGAAGGACAATGTATGGAGGTGGATGAAGGACATTGTATGATGGTGGATGAAGGACAGTGTATGGAGGTGGATGAAGGACAGTGTATGGAGGTGGATGAAGGACATTGTATGATGGTGGATGAAGGACAGTGTATGGAGGTGGATGAAGGAGAGTGTATGATGGTGGATGAAGGACATTGTATGGAGGTGGATGAAGGACAGTGTATGGAGGTGGATGAAGGACAGTGTATGGAGGTGGATGAAGGACATTGTATGATGGTGGATGAAGGACAGTGTATGGAGCTGGATGAAGGACAGTGTATGATGGTGGATGAAGGACATTGTATGGAGGTGGATGAAGGACAGTGTATGATGGTGGATGAAGGACAGTGTATGGAGGTGGATGAAGGACATTGTATGATGGTGGATGAAGGACAGAGTGTATGGTTGTGGATGAAGGTCAGTGTATGGTTGTGGATGAAGGACAGTGTATGATGGTGGATGACGGACAGTGTATGATGGTGGATGACGGACAGTGTATCATGGTGGATGGCGGACAGTGTATGGAGGTGGATGAAGGACAGTGTATGGAGGTGGATGACGGACAGTGTATGGTTGTTGATGAAGGACAGTATATGGTTGTGGATGAAGGACAGTGTATGGTTGTGGATGATGGACAGTGTATGGTTGTGGATGAAGGACAGTGTATGGTTGTGGATGAAGGACAGTGTATGGTTGTGGATGAAGGACAGTGTATGGAGTTGGATGACGGACAGTGTATGGTTGTTGATGAAGGACAGTTTATGGAGGTGGATGAAGGACAGTGTATGGAGGTGGATGAAGGACAATGTATGGAGGTGGATGAAGGACAGTGTATGGAGGTGGATGAAGGACAGTGTATGATGGTGGATGAATGACAGTGTATGGTTGTGGATGAAGGACAGTCTATGGAGGTGGATGAAGGACAGTGTATGATGGTGGATAAAGGACAGTGTATGTTGGTGGATGAAGGACAGTGTATGGTTGTGGATGAAGGTCAGTGTATGATGGTCGATGAAGGACAGTGTATGGAGGTGGATGAAGGTCAGTGTATGGAGGTGGATGAAGGACAGTATATGATGGTGGATGAAGGACAGTGTATGGAGGTGGATGACGGACAGTGTATGGTTGTGGATGAAGGTCAGTGTATGATGGTGGATGAAGGACAGTGTATGGAGGTGGATGAAGGACATTGTATGATGGTGGATGAAGGACAGTGTATGGAGGTGGATGAAGGACAGTGTATGATGGTGGATGAAGGACATTGTATGGAGGTGAATGAAGGACAGTGTATGATGGTGTATGAAGGACAGTGTATGGAGGTGGATGAAGGACATTGTATGATGGTGGATGAAGGACAGAGTGTATGGAGGTGGATGACGGACAGTGTATGATGGTGGATGAAGGACAGTGTATGATGGTGGATGAAGGACAGTATATGGTGGTTGATGCAGGACAGCGTATGATGGTGGGTGAAGGACAATGTATGGAGGTGGATGAAGGACAGTATATGGTGGTTGATGCAGGACAGCGTATGATGGTGGATGAAGGACAGTGTATGATGGTGGATGAAGGACAGTGTATGATGGTGGATGAAGGACAGTGTATGATGGTGGATAAAGGACAGTGTATGATGGTGGATGAAGGACAGTGTATGATGGTGGATGAAGGACAGTGTATGGAGGTGGATGAAGGACATTGTATGATGGTGGATGAAGGACAGAGTGTATGGTTGTGGATGAAGGTCAGTGTATGGTTGTGGATGAAGGACAGTGTATGATGGTGGATGACGGACAGTGTATGATGGTGGATGACGGACAGTGTATCATGGTGGATGGCGGACAGTGTATGGAGGTGGATGAAGGACAGTGTATGGAGGTGGATGACGGACAGTGTATGGTTGTTGATGAAGGACAGTATATGGTTGTGGATGAAGGACAGTGTATGGTTGTGGATGAAGGTCGATGAAGGACAGTGTATGGAGGTCGATGAAGGACAGTGTATGGAGGTGGATGAAGGACAGTATATGATGGTGGATGAAGGACAGTATATGATGGTGGATGAAGGACAGTGTATGGTTGTGGATGAAGGACAGTGTATGATGGTGGATGAAGGACAGTGTATGATGGTGGGTGAAGGACAGTGTATCATGGTGGATGACGGACAGTGTATGGTTGTGGATGAAGGTCAGTGTATGATGGTCGATGAAGGACAGTGTATGGAGGTGGATGAAGGTCAGTGTATGGAGGTGGATGAAGGACAGTATATGATGGTGGATGAAGGACAGTGTATGGAGGTGGATGACGGACAGTGTATGGTTGTGGATGAAGGTCAGTGTATGATGGTGGATGAAGGACAGTGTATGGAGGTGGATGAAGGACATTGTATGATGGTGGATGAAGGACAGTGTATGGAGGTGGATGAAGGACAGTGTATGATGGTGGATGAAGGACATTGTATGGAGGTGAATGAAGGACAGTGTATGATGGTGTATGAAGGACAGTGTATGGAGGTGGATGAAGGACAGTGTATGATGGTGGATGAAGGACAGTGTATGGAGGTGGATGACGGACAGTGTATGATGGTGGATGAAGGACAGTGTATGATGGTGGATGAAGGACAGTATATGGTGGTTGATGCAGGAGAGCGTATGATGGTGGATGAAGGACAATGTATGGAGGTGGATGAAGGACAGTATATGGTGGTTGATGCAGGACAGCGTATGATGGTGGATGAAGGACAGTGTATGATGGTGGATGAAGGACAGTGTATGATGGTGGATGAAGGACAGTGTATGATGGTGGATAAAGGACAGTGTATGATGGTGGATGCAGGACAGTGTATGATGGTGGATGAAGGACAGTGTATGATGGTGGATGAAGGACAGTTTATGGAGGTGGATGAAGGACAGTGTATGAAGGACAGTGTATGATGGTGGATGAAGGACAGTGTATGGAGGTGGATGAAGGACAGTGTATGATGGTGGATAAAGGACAGTATATGGAGGTGGATGACGGACAGTGTATGTTGGTGGATGAAGGACAGTATATGATGGTGTATGAAGTACAGTGTATGGTTATGGATGAAGGACAGTGTATGTTGGTGGATGACGGACAGTGTATGGTTGTGGATGAATGACAGTGTATGATGGTGGATGACGGACAGTGTATGGTTGTGGATGAAGGACAGTGTATGGTTGTGAATGAAGGACAGTGTATGGAGGTGGATGACGGACAGTGTATGGTTGTGGATGAAGGTCAGTGTATGATGGTGGATGAAGGACAGTGTATGATGGTGGGTGAAGGACAGTGTATGTGGTGGTGGGGTGTTGGGGTGGTGGGGTGAGGTGGATGAAGGACAGTGTATGGAGGTGGATGAAGGACATTGTATGATGGTGGATGAAGGACAGTGTATGGAGGTGGATGAAGGAGAGTGTATGATGGTGGATGAAGGACATTGTATGGAGGTGGATGAAGGACAGTGTATGGAGGTGGATGAAGGACAGTGTATGGAGGTGGATGAAGGACATTGTATGATGGTGGATGAAGGACAGTGTATGGAGCTGGATGAAGGACAGTGTATGATGGTGGATGAAGGACATTGTATGGAGGTGGATGAAGGACAGTGTATGATGGTGGATGAAGGACATTGTATGATGGTGGATGAAGGACAGAGTGTATGGTTGTGGATGAAGGTCAGTGTATGGTTGTGGATGAAGGACAGTGTATGATGGTGGATGACGGACAGTGTATGATGGTGGATGACGGACAGTGTATCATGGTGGATGGCGGACAGTGTATGGAGGTGGATGAAGGACAGTGTATGGAGGTGGATGACGGACAGTGTATGGTTGTTGATGAAGGACAGTATATGGTTGTGGATGAAGGACAGTGTATGGTTGTGGATGATGGGTGTTGGTTGTGGTGAGGTCGTGTTGGTTGTGGTGGGGTGTTGGTTGTGGTGGGGTGTTGGGTTGGTGTGGGTGTTGGTTGTTGTGGGGTTTTGGGGTGGTGGGGTGTTGGGGTGGATGAAGGACAGTGTATGGAGGTGGATGAAGGACAGTGTATGGAGGTGGATGAAGGACAGTGTATGATGGTGGATGAATGACAGTGTATGGTTGTGGATGAAGGACAGTGTATGGTGGTGGATGAAGGACAGTGTATGATGGTGGGTGAAGGACAGTGTATGTTGGTGGATGAAGGAAAGTGTATGGTTGTGGATGAAGGTCAGTGTATGGTGGTGGATGAAGGACAGTGTATGGTGGTGGATGAAGGTCAGTGTATGTTGGTGGATGAAGGACAGTGTATGTTTGTGGATGAAGGACAGTGTATGGTTGTTGATGAAGGACAGTGTATGATGGTGGATGAAGGATAGTATATGGAGGTGGATGAAGGACAGTATATGGAGGTGGATGAAGGACAGTGTATGATGGTGGATGAAGGACAGTATATGGAGGTGGATGAAGGACAGTGTATGATGGTGGATGAAGGACAGTATATGGAGGTGGATGAAGGACAGTGTATGATGGTGGATGAAGGACATTATATGGAGGTGGATGAAGGACATTGTATGATGGTTGATGAAGGACAGTGTATGATGGTGGATGAAGGACAGTGTATGATGGTGGATGAAGGACAGTGTATGGTTGTGGGTGAAGGACAGTGCATGATGGTGGATGAAGGACAGTGTATGGTTGTGAATGAAGGACAGTGTATGGCTGTATGGTTGTAGATGAAGGACAGTGTATGGTTGTTGATGAAGGACAGTGTATGGTTGTGGGTGAAGGACAGTGTATGATGGTGGGTGAAGGACAGTATATGGAGGTGGATGAAGGACAGTGTATGGTTGTGGATGAAGGACAGTATATGGAGGTGGATGAAGGACATTGTATGGAGGTGGATGAAGGACAGTATATGGTTGTGGATGAAGGACAATGTATGGAGGTGGATGAAGGACATTGTATGATGGTGGATGAAGGACAGTGTATGGAGGTGGATGAAGGACAGTGTATGGAGGTGGATGAAGGACATTGTATGATGGTGGATGAAGGACAGTGTATGGAGGTGGATGAAGGAGAGTGTATGATGGTGGATGAAGGACATTGTATGGAGGTGGATGAAGGACAGTGTATGGAGGTGGATGAAGGACAGTGTATGGAGGTGGATGAAGGACATTGTATGATGGTGGATGAAGGACAGTGTATGGAGCTGGATGAAGGACAGTGTATGATGGTGGATGAAGGACATTGTATGGAGGTGGATGAAGGACAGTGTATGATGGTGGATGAAGGACAGTGTATGGAGGTGGATGAAGGACATTGTATGATGGTGGATGAAGGACAGAGTGTATGGTTGTGGATGAAGGTCAGTGTATGGTTGTGGATGAAGGACAGTGTATGATGGTGGATGACGGACAGTGTATGATGGTGGATGACGGACAGTGTATCATGGTGGATGGCGGACAGTGTATGGAGGTGGATGAAGGACAGTGTATGGAGGTGGATGACGGACAGTGTATGGTTGTTGATGAAGGACAGTATATGGTTGTGGATGAAGGACAGTGTATGGTTGTGGATGAAGGACAGTGTATGGTTGTGGATGAAGTACAGTGTATGGTTGTGGATGAAGGACAGTGTATGGTTGTGGATGAAGGACAGTGTATGGAGTTGGTTGACGGACAGTGTATGGTTGTTGATGAAGGACAGTTTATGGAGGTGGATGAAGGACAGTGTATGGAGGTGGATGAAGGACAATGTATGGAGGTGGATGAAGGACAGTGTATGGAGGTGGATGAAGGACAGTGTATGATGGTGGATGAATGACAGTGTATGGTTGTGGATGAAGGACAGTCTATGGAGGTGGATGAAGGACAGTGTATGATGGTGGATAAAGGACAGTGTATGTTGGTGGATGAAGGACAGTGTATGGTTGTGGATGAAGGACAGTCTATGGAGGTGGATGACGGACAGTGTATGATGGTGGATGAAGGATAGTATATGGAGGTGGATGAAGGACAGTATATGGAGGTGGATGAAGGACAGTGTATGATGGTGGATGAAGGACAGTATATGGAGGTGGATGAAGGACAGTGTATGATGGTGGATGAAGGACAGTATATGGAGGTGGATGAAGGACAGTGTATGATGGTGGATGAAGGACATTATATGGAGGTGGATGAAGGACATTGTATGATGGTGGATGAAGGACAGTGTATGATGGTGGATGAAGGACAGTGTATGATGGTGGATGAAGGACAGTGTATGGTTGTGGGTGAAGGACAGTGCATGATGGTGGATGAAGGACAGTGTATGGTTGTGAATGAAGGACAGTGTATGGTTGTATGGTTGTAGATGAAGGACAGTGTATGGTTGTTGATGAAGGACAGTGTATGGTTGTGGGTGAAGGACAGTGTATGATTGTGGATGAAGGACAGTGTATGGTTGTGGATGAAGGACAGTGTATGGTTGTGGATGAAGGACAGTGTATGATTGTGGATGAAGGAATGTGTATTGTGGTGTATGAAGGACAGTGTATCGTTGTGGATGAAGGACAGTGTATGGAGGTGGATGACGGATTGTGTATGGTTGTGGATGAAGGTCAGTGTATGATGGTGAATGAAGGACAGTGTATGATGGTTGATGAAAGACAGTGTATCGTGGTGGATGACGGACAGTGTATGGTTGTGGATGAAGGTCAGTGTATGATGGTCGATGAAGGACAGTGTATGGAGGTGGATGAAGGACAGTGTATGTTGGTGGATGAAGGACAGTATATGATGGTGGATGAAGGACAGTGTATGGTTCTGGATGAAGGACAGTGTATGGAGTTGGATGACGGACAGTTTATGGTTGTGGATGAAGGACAGTGTATGGTTGTGGATGATGGACAGTGTATGGAGGTGGATGAAGGACAGTGTATGATATGTGGATGAAGGACAGTGTATGTTGGTGGATGCAGGACAGTGTATGATGGTGGATGCAGGACAGTGTATGGAGGTGGATGAATGACACTGTATGGTTGTGGATGAAGGACAGTGTGTTGTGGTGGTGGTGGTGGTGGTGGATGAAGGACAGTGTATGGTGGTGGATGAAGGACAGTGTATGGTGGTGCATGAAGGACAGTGTATGATGGTGGATGAAGGACAGCGTATGGTTGTGGATGGAGGACAGTGTATGGTTGTGGATGAAGGACAGTGTATGGAGGTGGATGACGGACAGTGTATGGTTGTTGATGAAGGACAGTATATGGTTGTGGATGAAGGACAGTGTATGGCTGTGGATGAAGGACAGTGTATGGTGGTGGATGAAGGACAGTTTATGGTGGTGGATGAAGGACAGTGTATGGTTGTGGATGGAGGACAGTGTATGGTTGTGGATGGAGGACAGTGTATGGTGGTGGATGGAGGACAGTGTATGTTTGTGGATGACGGACAGTGTATGGTTGTGGATGAAGGACAGTGTATGGTTGTGGATGAAGGACAGTGTATGATGGTGGATGAAGGACAGTGTATGATGGTGGATGAAGGACAGTGTATGGAGGTGGATGAAGGACAGTGTATGGAGGTGGATGAAGGACAGTGTATGATTGTTGATGAAGGACAGTGTATGATTGTGGATGAAGGACATTGTATGATTGTGGATGAAGGACAGTGTATGATGGTGGATGAAGGACAGTGTATGATTGTGGATGAAGGACAGTATATGGTAGTGGATGCAGGACAGTGTATAGTTGTGGATGAAGGACAGTATATGGTTGTGGATTAAGGACAGTGTATGTTGTTGGATGAAGGACAGTGTATGGTGGTGGATGAAGGACAGTGTATGGTTGTGGATGAAGGACAGTATATGGTTGTGGATGAAGGACAGTGTATGTTGTTGGATGAAGGACAGTGTATGTTTGTGGATGAAGGAGAGTGTATGGTGGTGGATGAAGGACAGTGTATGGGTGGTTGATGAAGGACAGTGTATGGTTGTGGATGGAGGACAGTGTATGGTTGTGGATGAAGGACAGTGTATGGAGGTGGATGACGGACAGTGTATGATGGTGGATGAAGGACAGTGTATGGTTGTGGATGAAGGACAATGTATGGTGGTGGATGAAGGACAGTGTATGGTTGTGGATGAAGGACAGTATATGGTTGTGGATGAAGGACAGTGTATGTTGTTGGATGAAGGACAGTGTATGGTGGTGGATGATGGACAGTGTATGGTTGTGGATGAAGGACAGTGTATGATGGTGGATGAAGCTGCCAGTGTATGGTGGTGGATGAAGGACAGTGTATAGAGGTGGATGAAGGACAGTGTATATTTGTGGATGAAGGACAGTGTATGGTGGTGGATGAAGGACAGTGTATGGTGGTGGATAAAGGACAGTGTATGGAGGTGGATGAAGGACAATGTATGGAGATGGCTGTTGTAGATAGATGTTTGTTAATTGTTTCATATATTTCTTTTCTTCAGTACCGAACAGACATTTAGAGTATGACATTTTCATCTCGTACAGTAATGAGGACCTGACTTGGGTGAAGGACGTTCTGTTTTACAAGTTAATTGATCAAGGCTACCAAGTCTGTATAGACTTCAAAGATTTTACCCCAGGTACATTATCTCTAAAACAGATGGACAGAAGACATGTACATTATAGCTAAAATATCTAGACAGAAGACATGTACATTATACCTAAAATATCTAGACAGAAGACATGTACATTATATCTAAAATATCTAGACAGAAGACATGTACATTATACCTAAAATATCTAGACAGAAGACATGTACATTATATCTAAAAATTTTAGACAGAAATAGTAAACTGAAACAGACTAGGCTAGGGTTAGGCTACAATTGACCATACAATTCTAATGAAATCATCTGCTATCAATGTATTAACTACACCATAAGGGTGGAAGTCGTGATAGCGCAGTGGATGCGCGTTCGCTTCAGGTGCGAAAGGTCCGGAGTTCGAGCCCCACTGGAGCCGTTACGATTGTGCCCTTAGGCAAGGCATTTAAATTCCACGTTGCCTCTTCTCTCTCCCTCGTGGCGATGGATTCCATCAGGAATGAGGTCTCGAGAGTGATTTATATAAGTTGAAATAACTTGTTTCGCAATCGAGCTAAATAAATTTGTAACTACACCACATACAAAACTCAAACTCTGTTTGCAATGGGCAACACTTGCGATCGTTTATTCATGACGAGGTTAATTACAAGTACAAAACAAATGTTTTCAAATATCTTTTGACTGTACTACGTACATATAGTCGAACACATGAAACATAGCCTCGGTGCAGACCGAGGTACACGGGACCAGGGTAAAAACCAGAGGTAAAAACTCATTAATGATAATGTAAAAAAACTCTGAAAAACTGTATCCAATGTACGTCAGGGATGTTTCATATATTTTACTAACAATGGAAAACTGTATCCAATGTATCTCTGGGAAATCTCATATATTTTAATAACAACATATCTTTGATTGTAGATTCAAATAATATTTACCAAACGATAACATATTCATACTCGGTTTTACAATATACTGCATGGTACGCATAACGATAACGAATCTGAATTCAATTCGATTTTAACATTTAAATCAATATGGAAACCCGTTCATAGATCTCATTCCCGAAACAATTCGAATTTGAATAGCGAAATGGCTTGCGATACGATCGAAGCCAAGCATAGAACTGACGATCAATCGAACCATATCACATGACCAAGCACGCACTCACAGTTATGTGATCATCTTTATATGCACCAATAATTCGCACACACAATTTTGTGCCAAGTATTGTTAAGACATATGTTCTGAGCTATACTAATGTAGCGCACAGAACTTGAAAGTCGTAACTAAACCACATACAAAACTCAAACTATGTTTGCAATGGACAAGACTTGCGATAGAACAAATACAAATGTTAGTAGTAAATGCTATTCAGATTCGAAATTCTCTCCACAATAATGACATCTTGTACTGTTAATCATAAACAATTTATAAATCATCTATGTAACCACCAGTATTTGGCTAAACCACTTCTCCAATAACCATGGCTTTACACACATCTAAAATGCCTTAGTATTTACTGCAGTGGTAGCACCACTTGCTCTCAATTAGCTTTAAATCTGATATAAAGGATTTTAACTGATATAAAACATGCTATAGCTCTGATAAATTTAGCTAAGCTTTTCCACCAGTCCGCAGGAACATTTAGGACAAGACCTATAAACTGACATACACAGATGCGTCTTAGCTCGACGTCATACGAGAAACATTAAATATATATGAGACATTTTTACCGGCCAAGCAGTGGTCTCCCCATGGCTATAAATACTTTGAACTATACCCGGTATATGTACGTTACATTTGCTTTCATTAATGAACAAAACAACGTTATTTGTCTTAATTACAACAACGTAACCAATCACTTCACCGAATCTCTAAACCCCGGCATAATGAATCACGATCATGTTCAAATCTCTAAACCCCGGCATAATGAATCACGATCATGTTCAAATCTCTCAAATCTCTAAACCCCGGCATAGTGAATCACGATCATGTTCAAATCTCTCAAATCTCTAAAACCCGGCATAGTGAATCACGATCATGTTCAAATCTCTCAAATCTCTAAACCCCGGCATAGTGAATCACGATCATGTTCAAATCTCTCAAATCTCTAAACCCCGGCATAATGAATCACGATCATGTTCAAATCTCTAAACCCCGGCATAGTGAATCACGATCATGTTCAAATCTCTCAAATCTCTAAACCCCGGAATAATGAATCACGATCATGTTCAAATCTCTCAAATCTCTAAACCCCGGCATAATGAATCACGATCATGTTCAAATCTCTCAAATCGATAACATCTGTAGAATTCTTAAACATATCACTCTGGTCAATTAAATGTTCATTTTTCACAGTGGGTTTTGAATTCGAAAGTGTCTCTTTCTAGACCAGGCTTTGAAATCGTTGATAGTGTGATGCCATGTTCTTCCGAAATTACATTGTCTGTTGTTCCATTGTCTCTCGAAGATTGTAAATACATTGCAATGTGAATTGAAAATGCATGTATTCTCTATAATCCCCTGGTAATACAATATTCATTGAACAATTTCACCTGTTTATCACAGTATTATCTGCCCTTGAAGATACCCTGTGTGATACCATTCGCCCAATAACCATAGCAAGCCTCATCGACCTTTCCCTTCAAATTGCGCCTTAGACCAACACCTGAACATTAGTTGGTGTCGATTACTACTGTGTAAACGAACAATTATGATGACTTATCACTAATCATATACATGTATGTCAATAATTGTATACGTCGACATCTCGATATCACCACTCCGTGTACGTGGACATCTCGATATCACCACTCCGTGTACGTGGACACCTCGATATCACAACTCTGTGTACGTCGACATCTCGATATCACCACTCCGTGTACGTGGACATCTCGATATCACCACTCCGTGTACGTGGATATCTCGATATCACCACTCCGTGTACGTGGACATCTCGATATCACCACTCCGTGCCAATAACCTCAATGATAATGGTTATTTAACAAACATTCCGTTGTTGCCAAATTCATTCTACACAACATCTGTCCTCGGTAAAACAATAACATAATTAAACATGTGTTTATCTTTCCAAGGCATCACAAACAGGTCAACATGACACATACTTCCATTCTGGTATAACTGTTCAATTTGCCTAAACAATGTATTGTCGATGGAATGATCCAGCTCCCCACACCGGTTCAACGCTGACTAAAATAATCAAACGCTTCCTTACATGGAACACACTATCTAGAATTGAAACGTTCACATTTATTTTATACCGACTAGCAAATCTGTCAACTTCAACTGTATGTGACCAACGCTCGCTGAAGCAGAATCACAAGTTGTCTGAATCTAATCCATCGTAACATTTATAAACATTATAATTCTGACAAACATCATAACCGTGAAACTACAAGGAAACACTTGTTATCTGTGTATCTAACTATGTTTCTATTTTAAATCATCATCAGCCTCCGTCCGTCTTATGAGACGATGGATTGCGCTCTTGTTGAACATCTTCTGTGGTGACTGAGTAGGCCTATTCTTGAGTGGCAGTCTCTGTTGCAGTTGCAGTCATCACAGGTGAAGATCGAGTCATCCAGTTTGGTTGATGCCTTTCGCTTCTGTCGTTTCTGCTCACGAAGCCGAGTTCGCTCAGTCTCGGCTCGTCTGACCCCAGTTTTCACAACGTGTCTCCATGATGATCGGTTTGATGCTGTGTCCTCCCAAGACTCTATGTTGATTTGCGCTGAACGCAGGTCCCTCTTACAAGCGTCCCTGTATCTTAGGTGGGGGCGACCAGTTGGACGTGATCCTTGTTCAAGTTGACCGTACAGTAGATCTTTGGGGATGCGTCCTTTGTCCATGCGTCGGACATGACCTAGCCAGCGCAGGCGGCGTTCACTGAGCATTGCATAGATGGTTGTTGAACTCGCTCTGCTGAGGACCTCTGTATTGGTGACCCTATCTTCCCAAGTGATTCCCAGGATCCTGCGAAGGCACCTCATATGTTTCTATTTTAAATAATACTCTTGTTACTAGGTAGCATAATTTAATTGAGCCTTAAGTTTACACTTGCTAGTGCATTTCAACGACGTACCTACTAAAATATAAATATCTAGTCCATGAGGTAGCAACACCTTATGCATAGCTTCCAATTCTCACACAGTAGAATTGTTACCGACTTTATATTCAGTTGAAGCCCAGCAAACAGCCGACATTTGTATCATATACCGACATTTGTATCATATACCGACATTTGTATCATATACCGACACTTTATTTAAACTGCTGAATTCTTATCTCCTTATGGAGCACAGTAATACCACGGGTCTTTAAATTTGCAAGACCCTATACATGTATATACTCACTACTGAGAGACAATACATGTACATGTATATACTCACTACTGAGAGACTATACATGTATATACTCACTACTGAGAGACTATACATGTACATGTATATACTCACTACTGAGAGACTATACATGTATATACTCACTACTGAGAGACTATACATGTACATGTATATACTCACTACTGAGAGACTATACATGTACATGTATATACTCACTACTGAGAGACTATACATGTACATACTCACTACTGAGAGACTATACATGTATATATACTCACTACTGAGAGACTATACATGTACATACTCACTACTGAGAGACTATACATGTATATATTCACTACTGAGACCCTATGCATGTACATACTCACTACTGAGAGACTATACATGTATATACTCACTACTGAGAGACTATGCATGTATATACTCACTACTGAGAGACTATACATGTATATACTCACTACCAAGAGACTATGCATGTATATACTCACTACTGAGAGACTATGCATGTATATACTCACTACTGAGAGACTATGCATGTATATACTCACTACCGAGAGACTATGCATGTATATACTCACTACTGAGAGACTATACATGTACATACTCACTACTGAGAGACTATACATGTATATACTCACTACTGAGAGACTATGCATGTACATACTCACTACTGAGAGACTATACATGTACATACTCACTACTGAGTGTACATACTCACTACTGAGATACTATGCATGTATATATACTCACTACTGAGAGACTATGCATGTATATACTCACTACTGAGAGACTATACATGTATATACTGACTACTGAGAGACCATACATGTATATACTCACTACTGAGAGATTATACATGTATATATACTCACTAGTGAGAGACTATACATGTATATACTCACTACTGAGAGACTATACATGTATATACTCACTACTGAGAGACTATACATGTACATACTACTGAGAGACTATGCATGTATATACTGACTACTGAGAGACCATACATGTATATACTCACTACTGAGAGACTATACATGTATATACTCACTACTGAGAGACTATACATGTACATACTACTGAGAGACTATGCATGTATATACTCACTACCAAGAGACTATGCATGTATATACTCACTACTGAGAGACTATACATGTATATACTCACTACTGAGAGACTATACATGTACATACTCACTACTGAGAGACTATACATGTATATACTCACTACTGAGAGACTATACATGTATATACTCACTACCGAGAGACTATGCATGTATATACTCACTACTGAGAGACTATGCATGTATATACTCACTACTGAGAGACTATACATGTACATACTCACTACTGAGAGACTATACATGTATATACTCACTACTGAGAGACTATACATGTATATACTCACTACTGAGAGACTATGCATGTATATACTCACTACTGAGAGACTATACATGTATATACTCACTACCGAGAGACTATGCATGTATATACTCACTACTGAGAGACTATGCATGTATATACTCACTACTGAGAGACTATACATGTACATACTCACTACTGAGAGACTATACATGTATATGTAATTTACTCCACTTGAGAAGACTATACATGTTAATATACTGGGGAGTACTACGGGCTACGACTACTGAGAGACTATACATGTATATATACTCACTAGTGAGACCTTATACATGTATATACTCACTATTGAGACCTTATACATGTATATACTCACTACTTAGAGACAATACATGTATATACTCACTACTGAGAGATTATACATGTATATACCCACTACTGAGAGACTATACATGTATATACTCACTACTGAGAGATTTTTCATGTATATACTCACTACTGATAGACTATACATGTATATACTAACTACTTAGACTGTACATGTATATACTCACTACTGAGAGAATATATATGTATATACTCACTACTGAGACTATGCATGTATATACTCACTACTGAGAGACAATATATTTATATACTCCTACTGAGAGACTATCGTGTAATATACTCACTACTGAGAGACTATGCATTTATATATACTCACTACTGAGAGACTATACATTTATATACTCACTACTGAGACATTATACATGTTATACTCCTACTGAGAGACTATGCATGTATATACTCACTACGAGACTCTATACTTGTATATACTCACTACTGAGAGACTATACATGTTATACTCACTACTGAGAGATTATTGTATATACTCACTACTGAGAGATATCATGTACATACTCCTACTGAGACATTATACATGTATATACTCACTACTGAAGACAATATGTATATACTCACTACTGAGAGACTATACATGTTATATACTCACTACTGAGAGACTATGCATGTATATATACTCACTACTGAAGACTATACATGTATATACTACTACTGAGACATTATACATGTATATATCTCACTACTGAGAGACTATGCATGTATATACTCACTACTGAGAGTCTATACTTGTATATATCTCACTACTGAGAGACTATACATGTATATACTCACTACTGAGAGATTATACTTGTATATACTCACTACTTAGAGAATATGCATGTATATACTCACTACTGAGAGCTATACATGTATATACTCACTACTGAGAGACTATACATGTATATATCTCACTACTGAGAGACTATACATGTATATACTCACTACTGAGAGACTATACATGTATATATACTCACTACTGAGAGACTATACATGTATATATTTGGGTTTTGTTTACTCACTACTGAGAGACTATACATGTATATACTCACTACTGAGAGACTATACATGTATATACTCACTACTGAGAGACTATACATGTATATATACTCACTACTGAGAGACTATACATGTATATATACTCACTACTGAGATACTATACATGTATATACTCACTACTGAGAGATTATACATGTATATATACTCACTACTGAGAGACTATACATGTATATATACTCACTACTGAGAGACTATACATGTATATATACTCACTACTGAGAGACTATACATGTATATATACTCACTACTGAGAGACTATACATGTATATATACTCACTACTGAGAGACTATACATGAATATACTCACTACTGAGAGACTATGCATGTATATACTCACTACTGAGAGACTATACATGTACATACTCACTACTGAGAGACTATAGATGTACATACTCACTACTGAGAGACTATACATGTATATACTCACTACTGAGAGACTATGCATGTACATACTCACTACTGAGAGACTATACATGTATATACTCACTACTGAGAGACTATACATGTACATACTCACTACTGAGAGACTATACATGTACATACTCACTACTGAGAGACTATACATGTATATACTCACTACTGAGACCCTATACATGTACATACTCACTACTGAGAGACTATACATGTATATACTTACTACTGAGAGACTATGCATGTATATACTCACTACTGAGAGACTATACATGTATATACTCACTACTGAGAGACTATACATGTATATACTCACTACTGAGAGACTATACATGTACATACTCACTACTGAGAGACTATACATGAATATACTCACTACTGAGAGACTATGCATGTATATACTCACTACTGAGAGACTATACATGTACATACTCACTACTGAGAGATTATACATGTACATACTCACTACTGAGAGACTATACATGTATATACTCACTACTGAGAGACTATGCATGTACATACTCACTACTGAGAGACTATACATGTACATACTCACTACTGAGAGACTATACATGTACATACTCACTACTGAGTGTACATACTCACTACTGAGAGACTATGCATGTATATATACTCACTACTGAGAGACTATGCATGTATATACTCACTACTGAGAGACTATACATGTATATACTGACTACTGAGAGACTATACATGTATATACTCACTACTGAGAGACTATACATGTATATATACTCACTACTGAGAGACTATACATGTATATACTCACTACTGAGAGACTATACATGTATATACTCACTACTGAGATACTATACATGTACATAATACTGAGAGACTATGCATGTATATACTGACTACTGAGAGACTATACATGTATATACTCACTACTGAGAGACTATACATGTATATACTGACTACTGAGAGACTATACATGTATATATACTCACTACCGAGAGACTATGCATGTATATATACTCACTACTGAGAGACTATACATGTATATACTCACTACTGAGAGACTATACATGTATATATACTCACTACTGAGAGACTATACATGTATATATACTCACTACTGAGAGACTATGCATGTATATACTCACTACTGAGAGACTATACATGTACATACTACTGAGAGACTATGCATGTATATACTCACTACTGACTATACATGTATATACTCACTACTGAGAGACTATACATGTATATACTCACTACTGAGAGACTATACATGTATATACTCACTACTGAGAGACTATACATGTATATATACTCACTACTGACCATACGTGTATATACTCACTACTGAGAGACTATACATGTATATACTCACTACTGAGAGACTATACTTGTATATACTCACTACTGAGAGATTATACATGTATATACTCACTACTGAGAGACTATACATGTATATACTCACTACTGAGAGACTATACATGTATATATACTCACTACTGAGAGACTATACATGTATATACTCACTACTGAGAGACTATACATGTATATATACTCACTACTGAGAGATTATACATGTATATATACTCACTACTGAGAGATTATACCTGTATATACTCACTACTGAGAGACTATGCATGTACATACTCACTACTGAGAGACTATGCATGTATATACTCACTACTGAGAGACTATACATGTATATACTCACTACTGAGAGACTATACATGTATATATACTCACTACTTAGAGACTATGCATGAATATACTCACTACTGAGAGACTATGCATGTATATACTCACTACTGAGAGACTATGCATGTATATACTCACTACTGAGAGACTATACATGTATATACTCACTACTGAGAGACTATACATGTATATACTCACTACTGAGAGACTATACATGTATATACTCACTACTGAGAGACTATACATGTATATATACTCACTACTGACCATACGTGTATATACTCACTACTGAGAGACTATACATGTATATACTCACTACTGAGA